>JAWQUT010000244.1:546255-553755 GCA_033807755.1 Ellobium chinense
AGGTTGGTTGGAAGGGTGGGGGAGCGGGAGGTCACGGGAGTGGGTGGCCGCCGTCGTCGCCGCCGAGGAAAATGGCAGATGAGACAGCAGTTTGATGTTTATTTCCAGGTCTCCAATTTCCATGGGTAAACAATTTCGGGCCAAGCCCTCGGTAAACAAACAACGGGCCGGCAACATCCTGTAGCCCGGTCGAAGTATGAGAATTGCAGTACATACAGCGTGGCACGCTCGGACAAAGAAGGGTAAATACTCAAAATCACGAGGAGAGAGATGGCCGAAAGAGGATTTTAAAAAAAAAAATTCAAATATGAATAAAAATATTATTTATTGAAATGGCGTCACAAAGCGGAACATTATAATTTACCAGTTGAAGGGTGTGCATTACAGTCAGATGAAGGACAGAATGAATGCAAAATTCTCGTACCGAATCTGGTATACAGAGGGTTAAATAAAGACAGATGTATAAAGTGTTATTTATGGACATATCATCAGGAAACAAAAAGATAAAATTTACCAGCTGTACGGAATGCGTTCTGTCGTCTTTTGATGAAAAGATTGATAATGCAATAGAAATTGTATTGCTCATGTGCCTTTTTGTCATAAGATGGCAGCGTTGCAGTCTGGATGAACACTTGAAATTTTTGCAATGAATCTGGTAAGCAATGGGTTAAACGCAGAACAACTGTCCTAAAACTGGGCAGGTCGATAAATCTGAATTCTTCTGAGATAATGTGTAACGAGAATACTCTATTATGTTCTACATAGAGATGTCGTCATCGCATAATCGTAACTTTCCATGTGCATGAGGAACTGAGAGTACCCATAACATTGTGAAGATAACTGCTTCTGTTGTCCATGCAGATTTAAACACTTCATTACTTCTGACATGGTGATTATCTTGCGGTATTGCTTAGTCCTTTAACACGAACTGCTCTCTCTGGGAACTTCCCAACAACCCATACTTTTTATTTATCCAAGATAAAAAACATCAGGGACTTTATATATATCTTGTATTGTTCAAATTCTTTAGAAGATATTCAGCTTTTGCAGCTCAAGTTAGTTTGAATGAATGACAACAGAGGTGCGGTTCTGAAAAAGACTTATATTACCCACCTCTTTTATCAAAACAGAGACTGGTCTCATCAAGTTTTTGGCACCACTCTTACAACAAATTTTAATATTAATTATAAATCTCCGTACTTTAAAGTGCAACTATACAGAACGAAGTACTGAAGAGACTTGCATTTCTCAAGGCACGGGCATTGTTTATTCCGCGAGTGTAATTGCATTACTTACTTTGAATGAAACGCGTTATTTACTCAGCATAAAAGCATTATTTACTCATGTCTAAAAGCATTATTTACCCTGCACGGAGGCATTATTTGCACAGTGATTATGTGTATATGCGCATATGAATGCATCATCGTTCCCACACCGAGAAATTTCGGGAGCCCTGAGCAACTCATGAACTAAACATAAGCATGTTTACTTTTGTAAGTGATTTTCTTCTCTTTATTTATGCCCTTCATTTTGAACACTTAAGCACAGCAGGGGCACCGAGGATGGGTGAGGCTGGGGTGAAGGAGAGGGGGAGAGGGGTTGGGAGAGAAGACACTTCCTTTTTTAGCTCCTTATCAGTTAAGACCATTTCACGGATGTCTAATTATGAAAAGATACAAATCAAACAAACAGAATAAAGATCTATTCTCGACTTGAGAAAAAATTCCCAGCGTGTATACAAATGATATTACTTCTGCTGTACCGAATGATCTCCAAATTAAACTGCGCACAGTACTTGTGCTGATAGCCAGGATAGTAGTTGCAGTGGTATTTACTAGTCGCAGCAGGTCTAAACTACTTCTTGAAAAGTTCAGTAGTGACTATCAGCAGTAATCAAGGCGGGAGGAAAGGAAGCAATTGCAGTATCTGTCGCCGGCAATGGCAGTGCACAGAAATGTTTTCACCATGGTACTTTTAGACGGTTGCATTAACCCCACTGCATAATGCGCTGTTCTAGTCTAAATCTCTATTCTATCTCACGGCAGGTACAGTCCTCGAAGCCCATACTGTCCTTGGAGCCAATTACAGAAACTCTCCAATAGTAGCAATGGAAGAAGTATATAGTAGAAATAGGACTAATCGCTGAAGATGTGACAGTGACGGTAAAGCAGTAGTGGCAGTAGAAGTGCCACTGCTGTAAAAAGAGATCGGTCGTGTCGACGCCTAATTTCGCATTTCACAAATCAAACCAAATGCACACTCTGGCACTGTTTTCGTCACAACTTTAGATCAGCTCTGATGCCTATATTGGAATTAATGAACTGGTTCATAATCTTAAGAAATTCGACCTCGTCATACTAATAAAAAGGTTGATTTATTCTCTTCCAACGTTTATACGACATTGTCCTAGTCCCATATATATCATACAATTCTTTACACTGCCCTGATCCACTGATCATGTGCCTGGGAACAATGAATGGACCATTCTCTACTGAGCAATACCGGAAGTGACATGGGAGATGCGTGTAGTTACAACTCGTGGGGTTACTCAAACCTTGGGCTAGTGCAGTTTAATATTGAAAAACAAAATCTTTTCATATGATCTGTTCTTGAATATTAGCAAAGAAAGTCGAATTTCAAGAATAAAAAGGTGGCTTTAAAATTTGGCTTTTCATATACCATCGGTGTTGACATATAAGGTCATATATTATTCAACAAGTCATATATTTAATATAGCGTCCATGTTGACATATAAGATCATAAACTACTCAAAAAGTCATACATATATTATGCATGTTTGACCTTAACTACTCAACAAATCATTATTTACACATGTACGACCTTTGGTCAACACAAACTATAACTTTATTTATAAAGGAATTTCAAAAACATGACATATTAACTTTTCAGTTCTAGCAATGGCAAGGTCAGAGAAATTAGAAAACAGCAGATGTCCAAAGCATTTCTTTGTATGAGTACAGCGTGGCGTATACGCTGTTTTGTCAAACCAAACACAAGAGAGATTCAAAGTAAGAGAGGGAGAAAGAAAGAAAACACAGTAGTCCGGACATAAAGTCAACAAAGGTAGATCTGACAAACTTGTCCCCTCCTCGCGTTGTTTATTTTTACATCTCCTAAAAAATGGTAAAAGAAAAGAAAGAACATGTGAAATGAAAGAGTGAGGAGTGAGGGGTGAACATTCCTACGACACTCTTCTCCCTCCTCCCATCTTTCCCCGCCCTGTCCTCCCCAGCCGGCTTTTCTTCATTTAATATGTGGTTAGTTTACAAATCAAATGTACTGCCAAGCAACGTGAGAGGGTGAAAAGAGAGTTAAGTCCCTTTGGTTAGTTCCCTCCCTTCTGTGAGGCGCTGCTAGGGTTATAGAAACGTTCTTCCACAATGAAGAGTATAGAGAAGTGGCCAAGGATATTCGGAACTGGTCGCTTCGTCGAGGACAATGGGCACAGACTGACACGAACAGCAACAACAACAAATAAATAGTGAAACACTCAACACAGTGCGTATCTCCGCAAAGGATCAAGTTCAGTGGACGAGAGAAAAGAGGGGGAAAAGGAGGAAGAGGCGATCATGCGTTTGCAGCCCATCCAGGATTTAAAAGGAGAGGAAAAGCATGATGGGCCACATTAATTAATTTGAATTCAATAGCACTGTGTTTTTTCCCGAATCTCAAGAGTAAAACATTTCACACGGCATAGAAACTTTACAGATCGCTAGTTTACTGTCCCTCTGTACGTTACATAAAGAAGATTTATATAAGAACATATAGTATTAGAAATGTGACGCAAATCTCAATTGACGCAGTGCCCAGCGCTATTTGTAATAATAATATTAATACAGTGGAACCCGCTTAAGCGGGACACGCGTGAGCGGGACGCCCGCTTAAGTGAGACGAATGCCTGGGGAACGGAATTTTTGCTATTTAAATCTATACTTGGGAGCGGGACGGCAACCCGCTTAAGCGAGACGACTTGAAGCCAGATTTCCGTAATATACACGTTGTTTTTGACAGGAATGCGGCAAATTATCACTTTCGTACTGTGTCTTAGTGCTTGTTTACCTTTGCCCATCAGCTGAAAACCTGAGAGCTACAAAGAAGCTTGTACCGACGGCCCTGATTACCCCCCCCCCTTCATTTACGTTACGTGAGAAGTGATTGACACTACCTCCCCATAGCCCTCTGTCAGGCAGTTGACCCTTCTGCGCACGCATGGACGAATCAGAGCGGACATCCTAGCCGCTGGTCATTTAACCCGCGCAAGCATTAACGAATCAAGATTAAGTAAGCCCCGCCCCCTGTCAGCCACACTGTATCCTTTCTTCAGCTTAGGCAGTGATCGACACTTACGAGCCTTACCTGCGCTATTGCACAACACTCCGCCAGGGTGTCGTTGACAAAGGCATGACCATCATTCGTGTTGCGTAAAGGTTTTTCGACACACGCCGCTCGCGTCGCGCTCTGGCCAGATGTGGAGCGAGAAGTGTGACGCTTATCTATGCTGGTGTTTACGATCATGTAAATTTGATCCCAAATTATTTTTGATCACTTGAATGGGGGAAGGCGAACATCTCGACTTCAGAGATGCTAGACCTTTCATATTCTCTCCAGTTTTATTTTAACATGTATTATTTCTTTCCCTCTATGTAGACATGTCCCGGTCTTTAAAAGAAATTGTTTTTTTAATTTTCAAAGGAGAGTGGTGAGGAGGCTTAGGTGCTTCTTTGAAGCCAACCAAAAATCCCGTTCCCCGCAAAGAATGACCAATAATATGCTCTGCAAAGTCTACTGAAAATACAGTTAGACTGCAATAAGTATATTTTAAACAGTATAAATACAATTTAAATCTTACTCCGTTGTCACACATCACTAGCAACAAGTAATAATATCCCTTAACTTGGATGAAACGCACAAACTAGCTAAGAAAACACTTTATAATGGAAAGTCCGCCTAAGCGGGACGCCCGCTTAAGTGGGACGATTCGTCGGGAACGGAGCCGTCCCGCTTAAGCGGGTTCCACTGTACTGTATAAGGCGGGACTTGCCTTCCTATAGTAACGATTGGATGGTGCAGTTTTAAGCGGCCCATTTACAAATAATATAGCAGCAGCCCTCAAGATTTTCGCTCGTGGAAGAGTGAAGTATTTTGTACCACAACATAATCCTAACAAAAATAGCGGCAGTTATTTAATGATCTGGCCTCTTGAGATGAAACAATGTACGATAATCGCGTGGTAAGAAATTCTTGGCTACCAACAAACTTCATTAATGTTTCCAGATAATACACTGGATACAGCGTTCATGATGAGTAGTTATTATATCCGTAGGCATAATCCTTACGTAACCTTGCGCACTGAGGTATCTACGGGAAAACCCCAAAACATGAGTGGTGTTTCCCGTAGTTACGCAATGCGCAAATAAACGCAAGGATGATGCATACGGCCACAGGTACCCTATACTAAGGGTACAGCAGTAGGCTAATACAATGTAATGACCTGATCAGTTTCATTCCAATGGGTTGGTAGAATAAGGGCCAATCATGTGTGCATAACATGACGTGATACGGTGTTTACTTTCACATGACACTGAAAAGGAAAGAAAGGCGGGAACAAAAGTACATAACAACAACATGAAACAACGGCGTGAAGGGACTCTACTCCAGCCTGTGATTCGTACGGGCTAACGCTGTCGGGGAAGAAGCAAATTTGAGTCCACATGCACGTTGGTTGTCTCAGCCCTGAAAACTTGTAGGTTTTTTTTTTCTTTCTTGAAAGCAGGAAAAGTAGCAATTTTCCAGGAGGAAGTTATAAATTTCATGTTATCTCCATATGATGTTTTCAAAATAAATTCTGGGAGTGTTCTACCACCTCTTGAAATTCGAGGGAATGAATGAACCCTGTCGGAAAATGATCTTCCTGGTCACCATCAAGACAAGGACACTCACCTGCGGTGCTAAAACCGTCCAGATCTCCGTTCAGGTAGGATGACGCTGCAGTGGACGTTTTGCTGGACGGGCCGTTGGTGGTGCTGGTGGTGAAATTACTGCTGCCGTGAGAGGTGGTGGATGTGACGGAGAAGCCGTTGATCGACTTGAGGACGTTCTCATCCATCCCACTCTGTAATGACACCTCCTTCCATAACTGCTGAAGCTCGGCTGGTGACATCATACCTGCAGGAAGACGAGGGGGAAAAATAGAATTAAGAAAAGCTGAGTTTGTGTAGGGAGTCAACATCAAGATTTCCTTACGTCAATGACATGTCCAGTGGCAGTATGCATAACCCTTACGTTAGATAACGCAGTGCGGTAGCCATAGGAAACTCCCCAACATTAGTTGTGTTCACTATTGTTAACGCAATACGTTAACTAAAGTATGGATTATGCATACGGCTACAGATAACGTTGAAGAAAAGAACAGGACTTCACTGCTAGTAGCTGGAAAACATCACACTTAAAAAGTCCAAGGAAATGGAGGTATAACCCTTACGTTAGTTAACGCTGTGCGGTAGCCATAGGAAACTCTCCAACATTAGTAGTGTTCACTATTGTTAACGCAATACGTTAACTAAACTATGGATTATGCATACGGCCACAGATAACACTGAAGAAGAAAACAGTACTTCACTGCAAGTAGCTGGAAAACATCACACTTAAAAAGTCCAAGGAAATGGAGGTAGAACGGCTGAGCGGTTTGTGAGTCGGACTCAGAAACTGAAGACTGTCAGGTCTAAGATTTGTGTGCTCGGCTTTCGGGGCCAGGCGGTTTACTCTGTGGTGTCCTCGAGAAAGACACTNGGGGGGGGGGGGAAGGAGGAGGATCAGAGCGCTGGCCCGCAGAAGACCAGCAATGACTTTGTAGCAATATTATGTATTTACACGTGTATGCTGTATACTGTCCTATGTGTTTGTATTATGAATGAAAATAATAACAGTGTATAAATTATTGTATAGCATTGTAAATCAATTTCCCCATGGGATAAATTACAAGAGTATTTTCATTTTACTGATACAGGTTCTCATTTCCAGTGACATATATAATTACACAATTACTGAAAAACATCGTGTTTTCCCCAGGTTGTGTGGTAAAGGCTAGAGAGCATTAAGAAGAGGCGAAACCCCCAAATTATCAGGACTCTCTAGACACTGATGTCTCACAAACTAATAGTACAATCAACTTGAAATGAGGCATTCAGAAAGCCACTTCTATGCTTACGCGCATGTGCTATGGATAAGCCTTGGTAAATAACTAACTAACTACATCTCACAAAATGCATCATAATGAAAACCTTTCTTCATGAATTTTAGCCAGGCAGTAAAGTATTTTTTTCCGAAAGCTCACTTTGTCAGCAATTACAAACAAACAAAATAAAAAAGGCTGTACAATGTCACCTTGACTACACAATTATAAAGAAGAAAAAAAAAGGCTGTGTGCCAAGTTTGAGGGAAAATGATCTAACACGTTTTTGAGTTATCAGGGGCATGGCA
>JAWQUT010000244.1:558755-560120 GCA_033807755.1 Ellobium chinense
AATTTCGATCCTCTTCCAGTCCTGAATACCAAGCTAGCTACCGGTCTACCAGAAATAAGTATCAAACTCGAACAGATTCGGTTTTTTTTCGATACTCAGAGCTCGAAGGCTAAGGATCGCGACACTTAAAATTCAGGTATCGGCCCACCACGGTTTTATTTATTTATCACGGTAGGTGCAGTAGACTAAATTTTAATGTTATCTGGTGCTCTGTGCTATGCTTATCGCCGTTGTATTCATTAGCATTGATTTTTTTGTACATTAGCATTGATTTTGGCACCTTATTGCTGATGTTGTCATCAAGTGATAACGATTATATTATCGGCAGTGAAAACAACTAGCGCCTCCTCGCAAAGACACTCGTGACAGATAATAATAACGAAGCAGCAGATCGTCAACTCGGTCCAATACTCCTGTATCTGCTTCTATTTTCTGCGTAACATACGTGGTTATTGCACAAGGGGTTCATGAACTCTAATGTTAGAAGATCAAGGTATTCATAATTTCGAGTTTACGAGACGTTCGAAGTCATTAAAAAGATCTAATGTGGAATGTGAGAAGCTCTGGGCTAGAGCATTAACATAGAATTTAAGGCAGTGTGAGTATTAAAAGTTTGATTTCATTCAATACTTCCGTTCAATGTGCTGGCACAACACAAATGATGATCTAATGTAGAATGTGAGGAGCTCTGGGCCAGGGCATTAGAACAGAACTAAAGGCAATGTTAGAGTTTTTCTCATTCAATACTTCGGCACAATGTACTGGCACGACACGAATATACAATAAAATTATTATTAGTGAAATATTATAGTGGGAACGTTTATGAAATTGAAAAGCAATACAACAACAACAACAACAACAACAACAACACGACCAGCAATAGGTGCAACAGCATCGTCATGTCTTCAAACAACAGCGACAAGACGTCGAAGAAGTTTACTGCCTTCGTCATTCCTCAAAGGAGACCTAACAAACGCAGCCGTGGTGTCTTCTATGGTAGAATTTGTCTCACACGTTGTAGCTATTTCATCAGTACTGGGTGTGTTGTCAATGTGCCTGCTTAAGGTTACCCATCTATTTTTGTAGTTTTTGTTTACGAGACATATTTATTTACGAGGCATAGGCCTATTTACAAGGTCGTGTCAATAAAAAAAAATAAAAACTTGGGGGGCCCTTAAAAGAGATGTGGCTGGCGTTTATAGGAGGCGTTCACGGTTCATATATATCCATTTTTATTTTACTGTACTGTGGCACGCGTTTGCGGCATCGGTTCACTCGTGAAATCAGACGGTAGTGTGCTCGGGTCGTTGACAAAAGAGGCCTTCTGGGGACAGAAAAAGGTGTGAGTGTGTGTGTGTGTGTGTG
>JAWQUT010000244.1:567526-583328 GCA_033807755.1 Ellobium chinense
GTTGAAATATAAAATTGCATTGCATACGTATAGATAACAACGATCAATCAAAGCTGTCTATCAACGTATTGATTTATGCATCGATTTATCGATCAATCAATCAGTGGTGTCGCATAGATAAACAAGAAAGAGGACAACAGAGGAGCGGTGGTAGCAACAACAACAACAACAACAACAAAAGACAAGACAGACAATAATCCTATAAAGAACAGTGTCATAGACGGTCAGTATTCGAGTGGAAAACCTAGAAGGGGAGTTAAAAGTGAGAGAGAGAGAAAGGGAGAGAGACGAGGAGGGAGAAAGAGGGGAGGAAAATAGAAAATGGTAAACACAAAACAAAATGATATTTATGAGTAGAAAAATGGCAGATGAATATGGACATCGCTTCAGCGTATTCTGCTTAAATCGAAACTTTCGGTTGCTCCCAACAAATAAAAAGTTTATTATGTTATATATAAAAGGCACTAAACAATCACAATCTCTGTGAGAGAACAGATGGGATGTGATGGGCTGGGCTGGGTTGGGCTGGGCTGGGATGGATGGATGGATGGATCGCCCAAAGACTAAGGTAGAGCAAGCAAACCAACCAACGCAAATTAAACCTGTACTTTGATCTAATCGCAGATTTTGACTTCCTAAATGCCCCCCAAAACGGAATATAGCAAGCTGATGGAAATAAAAAACTGAAAAGAGATGTACTTTAAACTGATCCACGATTTTTGCCTACAAAAGAAAAGTTTCTGTTTGTGTTCATGGTTCATAATCACAAATGAATGTCTGTTCCCTCTTTCTCCATCCCCTCTCTCCCCATGCACATTAAATGAATGTGTGTGTGTGTGTGTGTGTGTGTGTGTGTGTGTGTGTGTGTGTGTGAGAGAGAGAGAGAGAGAGAGAGAGAAGGGAGAGAGCGAGAAAGAAGAGACAAACTTTATCATTCTTCATTCATTCACTCTTTTAATACATATCCTTCGCCCAGCTCTTTGAAGAGTTTCGGCATCTCAAAGGTGAAGTAAATGAGCCATTTAACAGCCTTGTATGGCCCACAAGGGTAAACAAGTTTTATACTTTTTCAATGATCTAATACATACCGACGCAACATAGATCTAGTAACTCCAGTAATAAAAACAGTTTTAATACAACTCGGCCCTTGACAAAATATCTGTCTTCAATAGAGGTTATAGCGAATCGTCTCTGCTTAGAATGTACTTTCTTACTTGCTAAAGATGGCAACAGATTCATTATGCACAAAGGAATCGAGCTCAAACCTTGTATACGCGAAAAACCCCGCTAGTTCGTTGTAATGCTCCGATTCGCATACCTTATTTTATTGATCAAAATTTATCCACAACCTCGAAGTTAAAAATAAAAAAAAAGGTCATTTGTTCACTCCTTAGGAAATTGTTTTATACTGCCATATAATTTAACTATTTCCTTCACAGTGCATGCACATACAAAACAACAGCACACACCATAAATATATAGTTATATAATAATAACAAACGAAATACATGAACAAGCTATTGCTTGTCGCCACCGTGCAGCGCCATGGTTCTCTCTTCCCCCCCCCNAAAAAAAAAAACAGCTCTAAAGCCAGGCACTCATAAATTGCACCTGAATAGAGTGACTATCGTGAGTTTGAGTGTCTTTCCCAAGAATGAAACAGTGTTAAGTACCCGACTCTGTGCCGATACTAAAACTCTCAAATTTGAGCATTTTCAGACTGTGAGAACAACATAAAGGCCACATGGCCACGCTGAATACGATATTATGAATGGCTTGCTTAAAATTCGAGTTCTCGACGTCCTACCGTATAAAGAATGAAAGTATAAGACGGATGCTGAGTGCATTACGCCCATTCCGTCATACATTAAAATTTTATATAACGCTGTTTTATAAAACGTGTAGTATGCCAAAAAAACAAATAAAGCAGCGGCAACGATTCTCGCAAAACTGAGAATAGGATTTCTTCATCAACATCATAAGGATAGGGATTCTAAGGGATAAGGAAACCTTTATTTGTCCACTAAGGGAAATTTGCCAGTAGTAGTTTGTCCGACATAGATTTTGGGACATTTTTTGCAGAAAATTTTGTAAATAACTACTTAGAGGCACAATTAGCAGACTGTTTGATAAAGGATTTGAAATTAGTAAGAGGGCTGGTGATCAAAGAGGTTGAAACCATGAAAGGGCATGTCTTGCCATCATCATCATCATCATCATCATCACAAGCAGCAGCAGCAGCAGCAGCAGCAACAGCAACAACAACACCAACATCAGCAGCAGCAGCGGGCGCGGCGAGATGAACGTCGCCATAACGACTTTTAACATCATCACGTTACATCACACACACCTCCAACACTGTTGTCATAAATTCCTCACCATCACTACTACCACGACCACTTGAAACAAAGATTTTTTTTTTTTTTAAATCAAAAAGTTCCACCCAAACCAACGAAGCTAAGAATCTGAGAAAACGCACTGAATACTTAAAATACTCTGATCACAAGATTATATCACCACCACCACCACCACCACTACCACCACTGTCCTTTCCTTATTACAATTTCAACCACCTCTTCTCCTTCTCTCAGTGCCCAGCTCTTTTAACGGCCTTCTCTTACTGCCCACGACATTCCTCTAGCCATGTTTCTTGGCGACGAGCTAATCAGAATTTATTAATACCGGCCCATGTTTATGCGTAAACTGTTGCTACAGATTTTTCCTTTTCTGATTTATTGCTTTTCCCTCTTCTGTATTTCTCTTTCTTTCTTCCCTTATGTCTTCTCTTTCTTTCTCTCCACGGCTAAGTACTATTTTTGAAATTGAGGAGAACTGATAGGAGGCGGAATGAATGAATGAATGAATGAATGAATGAATGAATGAATGAATGAATGAATGAACTGAACGTAGACAGTTACCCAGCGAGAGAGAGAGAGAGAGAGAGAGAGAGAGAGAGAGAGAGAGAGAGAGAGGACAAGCTGGATGGATGGATGGATGGATGGATGGATGGGTGGGTAGATGGATGGATGGATAGATGGATGGGTGGATGGATGCTTAACGTATTTACTGCGCTCTTCGCCTATCCGTTTATGTTACTGACAGGTTCTAAACGTCTGTAGTGTGTGTCTACAATAGAGTACATTTCTTATTTGTCTCTCTCTCTCTTCCTCTCCCCTTCCCCCTCTCTGCTTTTCTCTCCTCTCAAAACCGCCTTCCTTCCCGGTTTTATTTATCTCCATTTCCCTCGCCCAATTATTAGACTGGATGCACCTGATACAACATTCTAACAATAACACGGATGCGACGAAAACAAGACTTTCCAACAGTCAACAACACACAATGTTTGTATAACAGGGTGAGGAAAACTAGCGAGCTTTTTATATCATTTAGCCCTACCGTACTTCTATGGCTTCTTAAGATGTGGGGCTTGTTTGGTGGGCAGGGNGAAATAGTAGACAGAGATGGGAAGATGGACGGAACTGGAAAAGATAGTAAAAAGGCCGAAGTGGGCAGGTGGGGAGGAGAGGGTGATGGAAAATTTATGATTTAGCCTGACGGTACTGTTGCAAGGAAGGGGAAAACGTACATCTCTCACAAGGTTTAAGCGTGCTGCAGTTCATTATAGCATCATTATTACGACTATCTATAGTATATCTGTTTATAGATACAGATCCAAACTCCAGACAACTGTTCGGTAATGAGTATCGTTACACTAACAAAACATTAATATGTCTGGGAAAGAGAGTGAATTGAATTCTAATGATCATAATCAAAATTATGTAAAGCAGCAAGGTCTCCCTTTAAGTTTATAGTGCTTGATTAGCTCTTTTCAGCGGCATGTGGTTTGTCGAAGTTTTTATGTTGCAAATGTTGCACATGCTACAAGACGTATTTTCAGCGGATAATTTCGCTTGAAAGCACACACACACACACAAAAATGCAAACCCTTACCCTCTTTAGACCCATTTGTAGTCATTTTGGGTCAGAGACCGAGCTATTGTGTTCGGGACACATTTTTCTCATCACATACATTAAAATAGTTTGAAAAAAACAAACCAACGATATTTTTTAAAAATCCATTATCGACGTGTCGAGTGTGAACAGATATCCAAGTCTCCTCTTCACTGACTTGTTATTATTGTTAGTCCTCTCAACAGTTTGGATCATTCATTAACTTTCTCAACTCCCCGCGAACAATGTGGTACCGCCGCAATATTACAGCTGTTGCTGAGCACTAGTATTTTTCTCTCCAGCTCTCTCTCTCTCATAAACACACTTAAAAAGAGTGAGATGCGAAAGAAGGAGAGAGAGAAAAAAACAACACGCAGGGGGTACACCTAACAGCAAATAAGACCGCTATTTATTCATCTTCATCTCCTCGACTCATAACCCCTCAGTATCATGGGGGCATCCAGTGACCCCAGCTCCCTTTGGATTTGCGATGAAACCCTATCCCCGTGCCACCCAGGCGCATGCGATGCGCGCCAGCGCGCACCTGAAACGGACGCACTTGGCGACACCCGGTACATTCCGGCCAGCAAAACGAATAATAAAAATAATTTCTGTCGACTTTACCAACATTGGGCCTGGAATAACAGGGGGCTCCTGTACCCGCAGGTGCGTGAGCAAGCTTTGTTTAGGAACACAGACCACCAGGATCAACAAACACGCACCGGGGCGCACCGATATTTGCTGTCAATAATTATCAATGTCTGGGTACGTCTCTTCCTTAAACTTTTCGCTTGCTACCCCCCCCCCCCCCCCCCCCCCCCCNACTCCGCCCCTAAACTTCATGCGTCATCCAAACCAACACATCTTTTGAAGATGTTCACCCACTCCCTCAATAGCAACAATTTTTTTCTTTTGATGTTTCAGTTATCTTTCTGTCCTTCTACAACTCCTTCGCTAAACTACTCTTTTCTCTTTTCTTCCGTTAGATAAAAACAAAAATTCTTGTCTCCTTTGCCTCTCCTCATCGTTTACCTCAACAACAATTTATTGTCTTCTCTTATTCTTGTAATAACTTCTCGTCTCCTTTCGTTTACCTCAGTCATTTAATCTCCTCTTCCTCGGTTAGCTCAACTCCTATTGTTATCTTGCCCTTCTCTCATTACTCAGCCCTTCTTTTCCCTCTTTCTTTAGTAAAACATGGGTCTTCTTTTTTTCCCTCTTCATCGTTTACCTCGAACTTTTTGAAAGCCTGTTGTTAAATTCTCACTCTGCTCCTCTCTTTTACCTCAGTCATCTTTTCTCCTCTCATCTTTTAGCTCAACGACAATTATTTTTGTTTCCAGCTCGTTCTACTCAACCCTTCACTTTCTCTCCTCTACTCGTTCGTTACCAGTTTTTATCTGCCTCTCTACATTACATACCTCAATATTGTACTCCTCTTTTAAAGTGCCTTTGCCTTCTTTTATACTCCCTTTGACGTTTCACATCTCTTCAATTTTTACTCTGATAACTACGTTTGTACATAATATTATTTCTCTAACTCTGCCAGGTAAAGTTCTCCCTCTTGCTTTGTCTCTATCTCCTCTTCACTGAGTCTCAGACGAATATCCGGTTGACTTTTCCCTTGGAAAAACTGGCAACTGACTTTCTTGCCGTTGACTTTTCTTCCCTCTGAACATCATCTCAAGCTCCTCTCTCGCTTTTCCCTTCTCTTACCTACAAATGGTGTAGAAGAGGGGGCCGGGGAGTGGGGATGGTGCCTCTTTGACTGCCCACCACAACAGATACATCACACATAAGAGGATTGCACCCTCCTCCATGGTGCCGCCTCATGTGCCCCATCCTTTGAACAAGTACCCCTGCACAACGCCCCTGGCTTCCCATTTCCTTTTACCTCCTCCTTTGCTCACTTGCCTCAGCCGAAGACTCAGCAGTCAGCAGCGCTTGTTTGTTTCGTTTTCTTCCGCTCATTTGTCCTTCTCCGATCTTTGTTTTGATGCCCCGTTTACAATGACAAAACAATGCCCTGCGCAGGGGATCTATTTTTGCTGTCCGCTATTTTTCGGAAGTATCAGAATTAAATGCCAGTCCCTTAATCTCGTCTCTGCGTCTCACCTTTAGCATTATCTCTACCCTCAGAAACACCCCCGGAGTCCTTTCCTCCTCCTCTCTTCGAAGTTTTAATTTCAAAAACAAGCAATTATCGTAGATTACAAAATTATAACAATCTTCGCTTGTAAATAATCAATTATTCAGTCATAATTCCATATAATTAAAATTGATCTCAAAAGTTTATCAGCTCACATTCCCTGCCATGCTGCTTTAATGGTTGCACGTGCGTAGTCAATTTAACAAAGAGAACGAGCGGCGAGAGCGCCACGCGGGCGAGAAGAGAATTTTATTTGTTATCTCCCTTGCAGTGCCCCCCGGGAACTCTTCGGCGTCCTCGGGGTATAAAAAGTTCTCTAGAGTCAGTGCCAAGTTGAGTCGTTTGCTTGTCACCGAGCGCGGGCGAAAGCGTGCCAAGCTCGCCCAAGAAGTAGAAATGGGTTATTGTTGTTTATCATCCGCGGCAGACACTGCACCCGCACTGGGAGGGTAGGGGTGAGTCAGTGAGTCACAATAAAGAAAATAGCATTAGTTGCGCTTGTTTACTTTTTATCATTTTTTCCACACCCGGGGCCCCGGAGTTGCCAGGACGAAGCTAAGCACTGGATGTTTACACTCGGCCACGATAAACAAAGTGGCAACCCTCCAGCTGGGCCAAAAGTAAACAAAAGCCCGGCCGGCGCACAAGCATAAACAAATCAATTATAAATATAGGCTGTGCTTCTCGCCCGGATGTGGATAGGACTAAGACTACAAGACTCACTCGGGCTAAAAACTAGGAGATGGTACAAACTGGCATGTTTTTCTTCTCTTTATAAAGGAATAGAAAGGGGATAGGAGGGGAGGATAACAAGGGGGAAACTGGGTAAGGGCTGGCTGTAACAGCCTCTGCGAAATGGGTTGGGGATGGGTCGTCAATACAACGAATGAGAGTTGTTGTTTTTTTTTCGGTATTTTGCTTCTTTAAAAAATGTAAGAGGGAGGAGGGAATTTGGGGCTCATATAGGAGTGTTGCAGTAGTCCTAAGAAATTATTAAAAAAAAATAAAAGAACAAAAACTAATGGGGGGAAAATGGGAGGGTTTACGCCACGAATTATTTAGCATTAGACGAAAGAAAAATCATCTGCGCTTTAAATTTGATTATGCCATATGTTTTGTTTAGAATAATACGTTGTATGTGTGCTACAGGCACGGACATGAAATGAGGAAAGCTACCAGAGGCGTTAAAAACACAGATATGAGGAGGTTTGCTCGAGCTAGATTTTAACCTAACTTTTCAGTATAGTATTGATATGACTATATAAAATCCGAAATCCGAGACGAAGCTTGAATCCGTATCGGACCACCAACATGACGGAACCTTTTACTTTATTAAACACCGCAGAAAAAGTACACGAGGAAAAAAAACAACAACAGGTCGCTATTAGCATTCGAACCCGGGATCCACCGCATCAAGAGAAGCGATCTACCTCCGTGAGATTCTATCGTAAACGTGCCTTTGTACACGTGTAGGCAGTGTCCGTCCGTTTGCACGATTGCTCACAGTGAGGAATAGAGGAATAAACCGCACCACTATTGCAAAAGGAAGGAAGCTGCTATAGTACACTTGTGCAGTAAGTCTTACAACACACTTCCTCATACATATTTGAATACGGACGGCGAGCTGACAAAGAAGTACACACGCACATACATACATGATATTGTAACTGGTGAATCTTTAAGTGTATGCATACCCAGTCCTTTCCCATCTGCCATTCCCCCCCCCCCCCCCCCNCCCTCACCCTACACACACAGCCCCACTTTTTTGTTTCTCTTCTCTCTCCCTAACGACGTGAATATGTCAATAACACTCCTTTATGCGTATGCATGAGTTGAAAACAAACATGTTGTACAGAAAGCGTTGCCTCACAATGTTCGAGAAGTTCAAAAACCTGTTAAGGGTAGATGTAATGGTTGGCGGGTTTACTGTTGCTTACTGAGCTAGTGCACCGCAGCATAAGAGGTGGCAGTGGCGAGTGTTTTTGTTTTTTCTTAGACAGATATCCATACAGTTAACTAAATACATTACTAAGAAGGCAGTCAGATAAGCGAACACAGAAGCAAGCATGCACGCACCCAAGCAAGAAGAAAAGAAGGCAAGCAGACAGGCGGGCACGATTAAACCGGAAGCAGACACAAAACTTCCTACTTCCAGTATGACGGATGATCATAGTCAATAATTGCACTCATCCACGAATCTGATTGGCGGCAGGGTTCTGAAGCATTCGTTTTCATTGGCTGATGAAGATCTTGGACCTCCGAATTAATTTATGGACTAGTATTTGTAAATCTACTTTTCCCTCACTTACCCCGTCACTTACATGCCACCTCCTGAACATCCACTTCTGGAAACGGTTATCCGCCCATGAGCGGAAGTCCAACGCAGAAGCTATGTGTATCAGGGTGGAGGGGGAAATGGGAAAGGGGGGGGGGTTGCCCCAAAGATTTTACACAAACAAAAATCACACCAGGCCACTTATCAGTGTTGACCATATTTCGGGTCCAAACAAAGCGCGCACACAACGGCGCAAACACACGGGCACACACAAACACGACAATATCCCACCGTTATCAGCCGCACACCCTCCTTAATGGAATGCTGGGGACTGGAGGGAGTATTACAGGAGTGAAATTGAAAAACGAGATTATGACTAGCAAACTGTAGTGCGCGCCATTTTAGAAAGAAGAGGTTTGCTGGGGAACAGAAGGAAGAAGGAGCGAGATCTCGGGATGGTAACCATTAGTGACTTCTTTGAAACGGTTGGGACAAATTCTCCACTCATCTGGTAAATTTTATTATTCCAATTTTCAAACAAAATAGCTTTAAGTTGCTAATTTGGACTCACTAGGTTTTATCTGTTTTTAACTCAAGTAAAAGTGTCTCAAAGCTCCATTATTTGTCTGATCTTACGTTGGAAAAACTAAGCGGGCCAAGACAGATTTTGGCCTTTGTTGGAAAATTATCTGGAAATCCTAGTCCTCAACTTTGAGATAAACACACTTGCTATGGTTTACCAGATCACTAAAGAATTTGCCCAATCAAAATAATGCTTCTATAACTGCAGAACTAACAATGGCATAATAGCTAGACAGATCTGTCTTAAATAAAGGTTAGGAAAAGAAGGCGTGGTGGTGTAGTACACTCTTGTATGCTCCAAAGGAATCTCTCTTAAAATAGATATGGGCCATTGCCAAAAATCTGAGCGTTAAGTGACAGAATACTTTGTTTCATACTGATATTGATATAAAGACAGAAACAAACCAACATAGCATTAATTCTGCTCATGAATGTGTCACCATAAATATCTATCTGAATCAAAGACTGGTGGACAAAATAAAAATTATTTGGAGTGGCAAGATGTTTCGGACCAAGCGCGACAAAAAAGACCAAATTTTATCACTATGTTGTGAGAGATTAAAAAATGCTGGCAAGGTATCATAGGCCTAGATAATAATATACATTCAGAGTCCAATCTGGAAACCTATTTTGACCCTCAGTTATTGACAATGACATAAGATTCGAACACAAACAATCGAAATCTGCCACTTCTCTCCCTGATGCCACCGATTACCTTACCCTTTCTCCCGACCTCTCCCACCCTATGAACGTTTTTATAAAGGACACAGCAAGGGAATGGTACACTCAGACACACACATAAAAAGGGAAGGGATGGGGAGGGAGATGAAGTAGGCTACACGGTGTAATAAAAATATTCATTCGAAAAACAAGCAACGAGTCAATAATTGGCCATAGCTGCCTGATATTGTGGCTTGTCGGGGCTGTTACGCTGAGCCTAACGGCAAACAATGATTAATGCAGGAACACAGTACAAACAATGCCAAACAAGACCGGGGTCTTTCCCCTTATACAAAATGGAGCATTTTAGGGGAGGGGGTAAAGAGGAGGAGATGTGTGGGATAGGGTGTGGGGTGGGGAAGAGAAGTGGTGGGAGCGGGGAAGGACCTCGAGGACGGGATGGGTGGTGATTGGAAGGACGTTGGCAAGGCGGGGACGGAAATGGAAAAGCTTCTGCCGCCTCTGCTCTGACTGCACTGTCAAGGGTACCGTATGGTTTTGTTGTTACTGTTTGGACAACACTGACTGAGTGGGTTGGATTGGCCCTAGACAACAGTGAGGTCTACTAACAGGCCAAGCGATAGCAGTCCACGACAAAGAGACATCTATACGCTGGCTGAAAAAAAGCCAACACCATGGAGGAAAAGCCTTGACATTCTGACATAGTAACTTTGAAGAGCTCTTTATTCTGGTAAAAATAGAAAGTTCCAAGTATTATTGGTCCATGATACACTACTCTTGCTAAAGTTCCTCTCAGGATGATCTAAATGATGTTAATAGACACGATTTCTTGATTACCATATAATCATGATCTGGTAAATGAGGGTTGTCCTCGCCGGGCACCGATTAAGAATTTCCAGCAATTCAGAAAGAATCCGGTCTGAACACTACAGCTAACCATCTGGTGTCGTGGTTACTTGGTTGAGCAACCGGTCTCTTTGCAAACGGGTCATTCTCACAGTTTCAGGTTCTTCTTTTCAGCTGCTAAATAGATTGGCTCTATTATCTGGTCATACCTGGTCTTTCTTGTGAGGACACCTCGTTTGTCCATCCCCCTCCCTTATTCATATCGGCATTCATAAACAAGGAAAATCTCCAGGAAGTTTCCTGAAGCATCCGCCACTCCAGCTGTCCGGAGACCATCGGCTTTCTAAAACAGGATGAAAGTTCATCAAGTTTTTGACACAAGCCTAACCCAAGGACTTTGACAAAGGGACACAAGGACTCTTTGAGTTCTGTATGGAAATTATCTCACACAAGGAGAGTCAGAGAAAGATTCTATTCTACAAATCTATCTACATACATACCTATACTGATACACATGAGAACATTAAAAGGAAATGTGTGCTTAGGTTAAAGTAAAGTATCGTTTTGTTGCCTGTCTTTGCAAACTCTGTGTACCGGGCAGGGTGCAGTTATAGTCGACTCGGCCTAATCGCAATTCACCAGGATCAAGACAAAAGTTGCGTCTTAAAGAAACTGGTATTATCCAGTGACTTTACAGAAGACACAGGTTTCTTTTGGATGTCAAATATTACAAATAAAGGTAGTCAACTCTACTGTCAGTGTCAGGTGCATCTGTCACTATAGCTGATGCCCAGATAGTTCTATACGATTGCCCAGACCTTTACTCTTTTCAGACCATCGGAAAAAAAATCACAACACTCCGATTTGAATGCATGTAACCTCGATTACTATTACTTAAAGTCTTAAGTATGCGTGTTTGAAAGACAGAATGAGACGGAGAGGAGAAAGAGTGAGAGAGAGACAGGAATGTTGAAAGATTCATAATAATACAGTAATTTATACAGGCAAGCACTCAACGACAACATGAAGGAAACCAATTTTCCCTCCACTAAAAGCTAACCACCACATGAGAGAATGAAGGGAATAAAATACACCCTCTCTGATGGTTTGTTGATTTTTGCTATGTGCGTTTGTAGGTCTGTTTACCTTGCCCGCTGAAAATGCCATGCTTGTGTGGCGTTTACATTCTGTCTTGGAGTGCTTTGAAAAAACAAAATTAAGTAAATATTGGCCCAGCTAAGCAAAAATACGTCGCGGGAGTGAAAGGAGAGAACCTTTGGGGTAGAAATGGTATTGTATAAAACTACTTTGATATACGAGCAAAGACGGGAGAGAGCGGGCGCTTGATTGTGTACACAGTCAGAAACATGTCCACCTCAGTTTGTTGATTTTTGGCTTAGTTCATCTACTCCCTTTCTTTCATTCCGTATTTCCTCTGTCTTTTCTTTCTGAAAGTGTAAGAAGTGTAAGTTATTCGGGTTTTTTGATAAAAAGCGAGGTAGGAACAAGGCGCTTTGATGACGTCATACTGTCCCCGAGGTCGCCATGCACCATGACGTCATCAAATTTAGTTATCATTACAAGGCGAAACTTTTCTTTATGTCTGGTGTGTGCACGTATTTAAAAATCATAAAAGATGCACTAAAAACTACCCCAAAAACCTAGCGATTGTAAACGGTTAAAAGATGTGTTATCTAAACAATGGATGCTGTAGATTCGTTTACCCTTGTTTAGGTTGATGCTTCCCTGGCATACAATAGAGTCAAACCACAGCAAAAACTCAGATTACTATGACATTAATAAATTATTCTATTGAAAGTCCCGGTAAGCATATGTTAAGAAAGGCTCTTGAGAAGGTTTGTGCCTCCGTCGCTTTCGATAGTGTTCTCGATAATAGCCCTCGGCCTGAGTACTCACTTCCAGGAAGTCGATATTACTTGATCTTACTGTATTCCGATTTTACACTCTTGTAACGTTGTTTTACTGTTTCGGAAATACAGATTAACAGGGCAACAAGATCAGGCCAATAAAAAGCAAAATTAAATGCATTAAAACTTTTTTTTTNGGGGGGGGGGGGGGGGAGGGGGCGAGAGATGGCAGGAGCGATATTTTGCTCTTTGACCTCAGAAATTTAGATTATCTGAAAGATTCATTGTGATGTCATGGTATCGATATTGACCACCGCCCACACAGAAGCCGTGAGCACCCAAGAGAAAAGATTTGTGTACAATCGACTAAGACAGAGTCCAATTCTTGAATAACGGTGCTAGAATATTACTATATCAAACGATATAAATCTTTTAAAGTGACATTATCAAGCCTTGCCCACTCTTAACTGCAATTTGACACACTCTTTGTGACAGGGGTGGAAGGGTGAGTGTGGATGAGCTTGGGCGTTCAAGAATCAACACCTATTGCTAAAGGCCTGGTTAAGTAAGTCAAAAAGCGTCGTCGAGAGATCGATGACGTCATTCCTACCCCGTCACAGGCACACAAAAGCCTCGTATGAAATATGAGTGGCGTCATTTAACAGATAAACAACTACACAAATATGAAGACGGTAAATCATTTCTCTAAAGAGGCAATAACAAATTTATCACGCTGGTAAAGCACTAAGGTAACGCTGATAAGCCTCCAATATACTGCTGCCGTCAGTCCAGATAGATATGGAATAAGCGACTTAAACCACTAAGTTATGATCAGTTCAGAGGAATATTACTGTAAAAGATCATTTGACTTGTCTTGCCGACACACAAATACAGAACTGGTTGATAAGTAATACATTTTGAAATCGGATAAACAGTCTCCCTGTCCCTGAAGTCCCATCCCTTTAAGAAAATCACCTCATTTCTTTCTTCTTTCACATCTTCAGATAAGAATACAGATAGGCGAGCAAAATATCAAAGAAAGAAACGAAGAAAGAAAGAAAGAAAGAAGGGAAGAAAGAAAGAAGAAAGAAAGAAAAGAAAGAAAGAAAGAAAAGAAAAGAAAGAAAGAAAGAAAGAAAGAATAAAAGAAAGAAAGAAAGAAAGAAAGAAAGATACAAACATACACAAGCAAACAAAAACAAACAAACACAAGCAACCGAAGAAACAAACAACATACACAAGTGAGCAAACAAAAACAAACACAAGCAAACAAACAAACAAACAAACCCAACCAAACATAAACAAACAGAAGCTAACAAACACATCACAATAGTTTGTGCGAATATGTCATCTCGTAACATCCTTGAAGTTGAAGTGAGTGTAAGAACAAAATAAACTTGGGCCTTCTGTTTGTTCATAGACTGATATTTTATGGTCTTAGACTGGCTATCAAAATATGATGAACTCCACCATCATTTTTTTTTTGTTTTACCAAACAAAAACTAACCAAAAAACCTAAGTATAGTTTTACATGTCATAACAATATTAGTGAATGAGAGAGAGAGTTCTTTGTTTAAAAAAGAAAATACAAAAAAAAAAGTGATCAATAAACCACAACCCCATACACAGCTAATCTTCATAACAGTATGTCTGAGCTACCCATTTCATTGTTGTCCTAGTCCTTGTTGACATTCATCATAATTATACTATCACGTATAGTAGATTTTTGACAATCCAACCACTATGATAAAACTCCTTTATTCCCTGTAACCTTCTTCTCCACACCCTGGTTACTGCCTGTGTGAGTGTATCTCCGGTTATCTGATAAAACCTAGTAGGTCAACTCTGGCCAAATTCGAGTTATGTCACAAATGTGGACTCAACTAGATGATATCCCTTCTGTAAGTCAAGTAAAATATACTTGAAAGCTTCTTTATGTCTTCTTTAAGTCTGGGAAAACCTAGATGGCAGATCAGAGAGATTCGGACATATGCAGGAAAATTATGTAAGTAGAAAAGACGCACTTGCTAGGTTTTATCACAGCAATCTTCTCAATCCTTCCCTTTGTCCAACTCTCCCCCCAACCTCACTCCCTTTTTCGACCTTAAACATTCATTATCCGTCTTCTGCACCTGTCTAACCGTTTCCACCTCTAATATCATTGTTTTCCCAACAGCCCAACAAACATGGGGAGCCGCCGCTGATTAAGTTTTGATCTATCAGGGACTGTCACCCCAATGCACCAGGGGCTGGGCCTACTTTATCAGTGCAGTTTAAATGCTCTATATCGTACTTTAATGATTAATTTCTGTTTTCTCGATCTTTCTATCTGGGACACGCCTTTTTCTCCCTCTATAACCCCTCCTTCCTCCTCGATTTCAAAAAAAAAAAAATAATTAAAAAACCCCCAAAACTTCCTTTTCTCCTGTTCCATGATTAGCAGTACGCCTTGTAACCGTTATGTCCAACGACTAGCTTATGGTTTATAAGCTTACAGTAACTAAAAATAAAAAAAAGACCTCCATACATAAAAGCTCGGGTCTAAATATCAGGCAAACCACCACTAGCCTACAACTAATTCCAACCAACCAGGCCAGCTAGGACAACCTCCAGTTGTTGCCGCTTATGTAAGCGCCCTCAAGCGGTTGGCACACATACAAACAAACACGCACTCGCACACACACACACACACACACATACACACAAACCCACACACATACCGACTGCCGGCCATAACCTGGTAACGAGTCCCCGGCCTATTGACCGCTGGTCAGGGACAAAGGGACCCCGATTATTGTTGACCAACCGAGCGGCCTTTTCGTCCTTGGCTTGGCAAGCCAGACCCCACAACAACAACAAAAACTAGCAAGGACACAATGCCTGTTCCCGGCGCGCGCTACAGCTTTTAATTGGCAACTCAGGCCCAGTTGGCCGAAGCCCCATTCACCGAATTTCGTGGACTGGACAGTGGTAACTGTGAGCGGTGCACCAACTTCGCCATCTTATGACTTTCCCCATCCACAGCCCACTTGAGCTTGAGCCCTTAGGCCTGACCACCTTATGAGAAAAAAGCATACATGCACTTTAAATCACAGAGCATAATAGGTGCCTTTTTGTCATCAAATGGCAGAATTGACCATGACACCAAGGAAATATCGAAGTCATTGTGACATGACAGAAACAAAAGAAAACAAATGACGCTGGATTTCAGCCCGTTCAATACTGACTAGATCTACGTAGACATCAAACATCACACAATACATTCCTGTACACAGACAAGAACAACAACAGCCACAACAACCGAAAAACAAAATGCTTCCAAAACACCAGGGGTTTTCAAAATATCGGAGCGGGATTGTGCCTTGGTATTCCAATCACACTGTGAGGCAAGGGAAGTTGTATATTAATATATTGCAGCTTTCATTTCATAAAAGTTAACATTCAAACACT
>JAWQUT010000244.1:599717-613431 GCA_033807755.1 Ellobium chinense
GAGGGAGGGGTAAGCCTATTGGCAACACATTAGGATATGACGATTTCGAATCTCTATGAACTCTCAAACCCCCACGCACACTCGCTGCAATGCTCTGTCTGTCACTCATACACATCAAGGAATCGATATTATGAACAGGTCCCAATTCTGAAGTTCGAGTTCGTGAGTTTCTACTGTAGATAAAACACTTACAAATCCACGCCAGCCGAACGATTACTAAGAAACAAAGACAGCCCAACAAACCGAAAAAAGAAAACAAGTGAGAAGGGAAATTGGGGGGGGGGGGGGGGGGGGGNGGGGGATAAAATCAAACAAACAAAAAAGAAAACCTCCCCGAACACAAACAGTGAGAATAGATTGCTTTGCTAAGCCTATAAACTCAAAGGCTAGTGCTGACGTCAAGCGCAAAACAAACATACGAAGACTGTTGTCGACACGGGGTAAATAATTGACTCGTGGAGAAAGAAAACAAGCCGGGAAAAGAAAAGCGCTAGACTATAAGATAAAGCAAGAGCACAATGTTATAATGTAATTAGCCACCACAGACTTGGTGTTTGTTTTCAGTGTGTCATATCTTCGATTTCGGTTATTATTATTCTAATAATTGCCTTCGCTGTGAATGCTGTTCTAAGACAACTGCGAGGATATTTTACATGTATTTCTTTTCTCTTATATTTTCTATCCTCCAACGTAAACCCTGTAAATCACTGTTATGAAGATATATATGTCGAACATCTTATTTTCTATCCTTAATATAAAAAATGTACCAAACACAGAACTGACATGAAACAAACCAAACAGAACAAATCTGTTCCACGGACGGCTGTCTTTTTACATACTCCAACAACAAGTTACGTCAAAATGGGATTTCAAAGTGGATTTGTTGCTCTGACAAACACGTAAATATATGAGATGAAATGCGACCGATACTGCATGAAATAATGAAACTGCAGTTATAGGCTTGTTTTAGCTACAGAGGACTGGACAGTTCCATGTAATGAGCAGGGGTGACAACGGGCCAATGTCTGATGAGATGTCAGGATTTACTCTGACAAAGCAAGGATACCAAGCGCAAGACCACATTGTGGCTAAAAATGCTTTGCGTATGCCACAGCCACGATACATGTTTATTATTTTCTGTGAGAGAAAAAAATCCACCAAATGATTCTAAAAGATTGAAGACTGAGATGCACAACTTTTTCATGAGGCGGTCTACTTGTGTATCTCAGCCAGCAGCTATGTAGTGAAGACCATAATAATATACCTAAACCCTAGGTGCAAGTTTAATCTTAAAATATGACACTTAACAATAAAAGGTAATTTTACAGTCCACAGTAGCTTCACGGGCCATGTTTTATCTCCTTGGCAGACCATAGTTTGGCCAGTGCATGAGCAGTTGAGCATCTCTGTTTTAGGAGATCTAAAATACCAGCAAACGGTAAGACGAAAGGAGTTCACAAGACAAAGAGAAGTGGCAGCTTACCTTGATGCATCCCGAATGGTTGCAAGACACTGGCCAGGGCGAACTGCCTCTGGACCAGCTGAATCTGTTGCATGATCTGTTGATGTTGCATAAGGAGTGCCTGAAGGCTTTGGTTGTTGGGGGCCGCCGCTGACTTGTTGCTCTTCCCTGAGGAGTCCTTCATTAGTTGGGCCTGGTGCATTAGATTCATTTGAAGTTGTTCGTTGAGAGAGTGCAGCAGTTGTTCGTGTAGTTTTTGGTGCTGGACCTGTTGGTAAGAAACGAGCAAGTAAACACAGTTATGTCGACTGCGGTGTATGTAGTTTGCTAGGAAAACAACAAAGAAGGATCGCGCTTGTCTTCAGTGACAGTTAAGGCTTGCATGTACTGTCTGGTGTCATGTGTATAACCTGATCACAGGTACGCCGACAGCTAGCAACGTAGAGATCAATACGAACGTCACGGGTAGATAGGACTTACTACTACTGGTAGATATCCTATACACAGTGAACTCAAAAGAACAAACGGATTATATTATATTATATTATATTATATTACATTATATTATATTATATTATATTATATTATATTNATATTATATTATAATATAATATTATATTATATTATATTATATTATTACATTATATTTTATATAGTAAGCTCAACAGTTGCTCAGCTTCACAGATCAGTTCCAAACACAACAACAACGGAAAACAAAAGATCATAATGTGGTCTGTTAGGCACTTTAACATGCAGAGCTATGATATTGGACGTTCCTGATTTTGTCCCACCACTGATTGCCTTAAACATACTCTTTCAGTAAGCCATTAGAAAACAGAGCTATAATATTATGCATTCACCAATAGGTTGATCAACTAAGAACCGACAAGCAGAACACTAACGTCCCATATGCAATAATATCAATGTTAGACATGATAGTTTTAAACAATGTCCTCCCCTCCCCTGCTCTTTGTCTTCCTACCGCCTTCTCCGACTGAATGATTCTGTAACTATAATATCCACTGTATTCACTAGGTCAGCCAACATTCTCTAGAGCTTTCCCCTGATGAGTATCTTTGTTGGACTGTTGGACCAGGTGCAGCCAACAGTGCTGCACTTTGTGTTCTATATTTTCAAAGAACTCACCGAAACGATCCATTGTGTTGTTCTATCATGAATTTCCTATGCATGCTCATCACAGACGGTGAGTTTCTTACCTGCTGCATAGCCATGGACTGTTGTTGCATTATCTGCTGTAGAGGGGCAGGCAGCCCTTGCTGTTGCAGAGACTGCTGGATCTGTTGCTGAGACAAGCCTTGTTGTGCTGCCAACATCAGCAAGTTCTGCTGTTGCTGCTGTTGTTGTTGTTGTTGCTGCTGCTGAGCTTGGCTGTGAGCGGCCGACATGGAGACTGCGGCTGCTGCAGCCGCGGCCGCTGCCGGGTCCATGGACGGCTTGCCTTTTCTCTTGGCAGCTCCAACCAAGCCTGGACTAGATTTTGCTGCAGCCATGCTGGGAGGCTAAATAGGATTAGAAAGAAACAATAAAACAAAAATTAGAAGTGTTTTTTAAGAAATGACACCACTGTTCTATTACAATCGTGCATGCAAAAAAAAAAAAAAATTGAAAACGAAATAAATATAATTTCAGTAACAATAGGAGATATAATATCAGAGGAGCTAAAAGGAAGAGCACTGTCAGAGAGGAAATGAAAAATCGAACATTAAATTTTTATTTCTGTGAAAACTCGGTGAAGTTTTAAAATGGAAGGTTTTTTTTGTTGTTGTTGTTGATTTTCAAAGTGCGATGCAAGTAAACTTCCTAGTGTCAGTCCGTCATTTTCTGATAAAACAAACCAAGTATTTTAAACAAACAAAAAAAAAATGATTTAAGGAATGCAAAGATATTTGAAGCATAACATCCAAGTACGGACTTCATAATTTCCAGACTTATACAGCGCAATAATGGTATCTACACGAGTTCAAATAAACACGAAAATAAATTCATACAAGGCTAAAGGAAATAACAGATGAAAAGCAAAATCTGCAAAATACATCCGACCACGTTTATTTGCAAACTGTTCAACTTCAATTCGCTTAATCAAACTTTTTTTTAAAATATGTATTTCAGAATATTATTATTTTCCATAATATAAAATGCCGGCTAAATGCAACTTCTTCAATAGGACAACTTTACTGCTTTTTCCCGGGGAGGTGCTAAAGGGCAGTCAACCCAACATGCCAACAAAAAGAAAAACACGCACATACAACTATAATTTGTCTCCTACTGGTTGACCATGTACTGTTCAATACCAGCAGACCAACAAATCCTCGACAGTGCCTAACCAGTACCAATAATAAGGACTACAGCTTCTTTATTACTAGATCTCTATTTCACCAGACAAACAGTGACATGATCGTGACGATATTAGAGAGCTTATATTTTAGAGTTCGAATCTCGTACAGACCTTCTTCACGGCAGAGGTAGGCATGCGCATGACATTTCCTGCTGTCAAGATCATGTTGCATGTTACGAACTAGTTGTGAAAATCTCATCCAATTCTAGTCTGGTTGGTAACAAACAAAATGACCCTAACCTCAGGAAATAATGCCAAATGCGTGTGCCTATGTCTCCCAATACAGCCTGTTCGCGATCCGACCTTTAACAAACAACAGCTCTCTAATAATGACGACAGCTTCTTTACTACTTGATCCCCATTCCACCAGACACACACAATGACATGATCTACAGGATAATGAACACTGGTCTCGTAAACCACCAGCCGGCCAGCCCCTCTTCGATTGAGTGCCATCTGCAACAAACAAAATGCTTCGGCTCTGCGTAAAGGCTTTTGTTTCCTCCTACCAAGGCAGGGTCAGTAATATCAAGCTCTGCCGGTAACACAGGGTGGGTCCATGTATTGACAGTCAATTTCGCGTTATTACAACTCCTCGAGGCCAACGAAAGAGTTGATATTAAAAGGAGATGCGACTGTCTGGCGACTACTGTTATAGAAAATACTTACTTATCGCCATTATATAGTATCCGGACAACCAAATAGGCCCACAATGACCGTGGTGATGATGGTGTGGTAATCATAAAGATGATGATAAAGCATGGTTGCGCGGAGAGGGATGGGATATTGACCATCCTTTTGTTTGTGAGTGGTCATCACGGAAATATAGGATACTTCATACTGGCATTCAGTATACTATTATTATTTTAATAATTTGATATATGAATAACTTTGCGAATGTTGTACTTCGGCCATCAGCAATGAAACAAACTTCGTAGATAATCTCTTAAGACATTATGTCTGGGACATGTTGGAGACCATACAGCACAAGTGATGTAAGACCGTCCACATGTTAAAGCGAGACCATACAATGAAGCTCAATATTTCTAGTGGCGTGAAAATAGAAATATTCCCCAGGTCGAGAACACACGAAGACCACTATGAGCACATGAGATCGTCAATTATTAACGGCAGGGCTCATGATATTTTGGGATGATCGGCATTTCGCTTTGAATCCTTTATGGACGATATAACATAAAAAAGGCATTTCTTCATGTAATGACACACTCTTCAGTTTATATACTTTTTTGTACAGCGAATCCCTTCCTCAAGAAGCTAAAATAGTACATCTGAAAATAATCATTTCTTCACTGATTTTGAATACACGCACTTTGCACCAAAAATGTGATCATCACAAAAACAAAAAGGAGATCTAAAAGCACGAAATTTTATTTTAAAGGATCTCTTTTCAGCAGGGTTGAGAATAGTTCTATATCTGAGACGAGAGAAGTCTACAAGAGGACACCTCTTAAACATCGGGGAGGAGAGGGAGAGAACGAGTGAGGAGAGGGAGAGAGAGGGAGAAAGAAGAGGAAAGGAAGAGAAAAAGAAGAGGAGAGAAGAAGCAGTAAAGATGAAAGAAAGAAATGTAGCGCAATAACACCATGTTATGTAACAAAAGCCACGGGCCAATGCAGTTGAGTTAAATACTGCTAATAATGGTCGCGTCAACTTTCCGTCTCTTTCCCATCATAAAACTTCATTTTGCTACCCTTCCATTTTGCAGCACTCAGTATTAATATGACACATATCGTGTGAAACAAATATGAGTTACACTGAAACCTCGTTATACCGCCAAGTAAGGGGCAAACAGAAAAATGGCGGTATAAAGAGAATGGCGGTACAACGAAAATACCATGTAGAACAAGGGAAATAAGTAATATACCAACATTGGACTGGCTAACATGTCTAAAATAATGCAGTTATCTCCCTCATCTCTCCACTAGACATAAACCTTCACTTATCTCGCGCTTTTCTTTCACAGTCACCGCGAGTTTTGAGCGTCTTTCTGCCATCAGATAAACAAAACAACGTTAAGGACTTTAGTTGATTTTAAAACAATAGAGTTAAAATTAAAAACATGCAAGAACTAAGGATTGGAAGCGTATGTGTCAAGTTGGGGAATGATAAGAAAAGAAGTTGACTACTACACATTACACATCCGGGTCGGAGAATCACACGCGCGCTAGGCCTACGTCATAGATCAATGTGTGCTGTCGACAGGTGCGAACCAGTTGAAGCATCACCTCGCGCGCGCTTACGTTCGTTCGCAAACTCTCTTGGCCTATTGAGCGAGAGGAGATTAAACTGTGACCCGCCTTTCCCACTACATGCCCCATCAGTAGGCCTATCAGGACTTCGCTTCCAAAAAGCGAAGAGTGTGTAGTAGGATTGGTGTTTGAGTAACAAGCACAGATGTGGCGCCAAGTGATGTTCCGTCTGTTAGCTGGATTTAGGTAGAGGTGGGGAGTGGGAAGTGGGGTTTAAATTTACGTTGGCGGTATAACGAGCAATATTTACTATACGCAAGTTATGAATGTAACAGTTAAACTGTTGGCGGATGGCGGATGGCGGTATAACGAGATTTTTAGTGACTTTGTATAGGTGTCAGATCCGTTCCACGGCGAAAAGCTGGCGGTATGCGGGAATGGCGGTATAACGGGTGGCGGTATAGCGAGGTTTCACTGTACTTACATTTGTAAATAATGCATTCAGTAATAATGCACTCAGTATTAATATGACACATATTATGTGAAATAAATATGAGTTACTTACATTTGTAAATACCACGTTATAGTGAGACGACAGCCATTTTCGTCTACCAGTTTATGCATTTGGCTTATTTTAGAAGTATGCTGCTTAAATAGCCCTGGCGCGTGGCGATGTTTAGCGTCAAAATTCTTGGAAAAACTCTGCTGATGTTTATCTCACAGGGAAAGCGTTGAAGAAAAATTACTGAAATTAAGTCTATGTAGGTATACATTTAACTGTGTGTTTAATACTGAGATAATGCGTTAGCTTTCAGCTGTTTTCATCCATCAAAACAACAGGCACACATGTGCAAAGACGTAAAAGAAAGCCATCAATATTACAAGACGGCTTCATGTATAGACTGAGGAACAAAATCAAGAAAACAAGGACATGAAAATGATGTATGAAAACATGCGCTTGAAAAAAACAAAACAAAAAAAAACTACAAGCAGAGAAAATTAAGATATCTAGCAGGCTGATTTCAACTGCAGTCATAAGCATCCACCTAACACTGTGCGAACAGAAGCGCATTTGTTGAAGATTTTATATTACTTACAGTAAATGACATTTCATTTGGGCAACGGAAGAGGTATAAAATTCATAATATCAGCAATCGATTATCATTTCGTTTAATAAACTTGATAATGCATGCATCAGAGCAGCCAATGTAATGGCCGCAAGCGAGACCGTTTTCAAAGTGTTGCACAGATACTATTTCTAAACAGTCCAGTTGGATTCTCGGACTAAGCCTGGATGGATTTGAGGTGAATTAAGTGTGGCTACCGAATCCACACCACATCAGAAAACTCGACACTTACACAGAATACGTGAGAATCGTTATAAGCGCGTTTTCCTGCCACATGAAAGATAATGCCAACACAAATCGTGAATATCAATAAAAACTACATGGAAAGGAGATAACAATGTTTGTCTCATAAACAAGAGGCAATTTTCGACTGGGTGTCAAATTTGTTTTGTTTCATACCACACGAACTGCGGCTAACGACCAATCGAGGCAGGAACAACAAATGGGACGGCCAAAGAAAAAAAAAATCATGCATCACGATCTCGAGAATAAACAAATAAGAGCTAACTTTGAAAAAAAAAAAAGAAGACGAACACACAAGCATAAGACCAGAAATAACAGAAACAAAACTCGCTCATGGACATTATATACATAATCATGCTGTCGGTGTTACCAGCCTTCGTATTCAAGACAGAAGAGTTGCGTACTTATACAGCAGAAGCTTAATAAACACTATTCTCTTGGTCCATGGAATACTTTATACAGTGGAACCTCGAAAGTAGATATTCATTTAATAAACTATTCTTGCTACTATGTATAAATGGACGTTGCCACTATTTTTTCTATCATTTCTTATACTTATATAGACCTCGATATAAATGAACTCAATGTAGTTTACAGGACATACTGTATATCGAAATTCTACTATACTTATTATTATTTATACATATTATTGTCGAGGTTCTGCACCTTAATAAGGAAATGAAAGATTAAAAACGGAACGGAAATTCATACTTAATAACGAGATAGACTTTTTGAATGAATGACTTAATATCGAGGTTCCACAGTGACATGCATTCTCATTTTGCTTAAAACCTTTTTCGAACAACCACGCGTTGACGCAAGGAATACTGTAATTGCGCTAGCAAAAAATAAAAATTAAAAAACCAAAAACATTCATAAACGGGCTGATTCACTTGAAGACGGTAACATTGTAATGCTATTCATGCATGCATGAAGGCCGCTTTATTCTGATTTCAGTGTGCGCGTGGAGAATTGCATGTTGGCAACAAATAATTTGTAAAGCTGATACGGAAAAGGCCAACGAATCTATAGACAGCCTCCTTTAATGAAAAGTATAATGCGTTTAACTACGCAAAAACTGACAGTGCTCTACACATTTATAAACTGTTAACGCATATGTTCACGCAGAATTAACATAATCAGAAGGCTGGTGTTATGTATGATGTTTTGATGTCGCATCGTACATGGCTTTATCTGGGGTACGTATACGTTTATGTCAACACAGAAATTGTGATACAATGAATACATATTACAGTAGTTACCCTATCTATCTCTTCCTTATAAAGATAAACATGCATCATCTTATCCTCCAAAATGTCTTATTTAATGCTTAAATAACAGATTTAAAGAGTTGTGAGCTTGTGAAGAAACCCACTGTCAAACCTAATTAAAAAAACAATAACAAAAGATGCATAATAATGAATTAAAAAAAAAAAACAACAAACACAACAATGAATGGGCAAGGGAGAACTGGGTGAAGTGCAAGTCAAGAACACTTTAATTTTTTTTTATGTCAAGGACACTTCAATTTGTAGGCCAAGGTCACTAACTTCAGTTTGCTACACCTCAACCACCAGCGACATCCAATCTTGTTTTTATTATTCCTATACGTTGGTGTAAATATGGCCAAGACCTAAGACCATAAAGAATGTTTTTTCAAAGTGTCATTCGGCAACTTCACGGGGTATGGATTACGAACCGCTCGCTTTAAACCTCATAAAACATTAAGTTCGACTTAAGATTTACTGCTGAATCCATTATCATTGTTGCCTTCTCCCCGTACGTCAAATACCGAATCACCACTCTAGACTGTTTGTGAAATATGGCGGAAAGTGGAAGTAGACGATGTAGCATAGTCCTTGGTAAACAAAAATTTCATTGTCATTCTGTGCCTAATATATTGCTGAACACATAAATATAAATATCTTGAAGCTAGACAGTCATCGGTCACAGGGATAGTGCCACGAAACTGTGCTGCTGAGCGTCAAATGGGGAAACAGCCTTTGCTCTAGCCTCAGAATCCAGTGCATAGTGGCAGTCTCCACCACACTATCCGCAGACATACGTTGAAGCTGGTCTATCAATAGAGGAAGAGGAACTGAGGGATTTTAAGGGAGGGGGGCGGGGTGGGCAACATCCTCGGAGGTCGTTTGACCTCGGCCGGAAGCATCATAGTTATCATTCTAAAACTGGGAGAGGAACGTTTGCTCTTCCGACTTCCAGATGCAATTTCCAAACTTAGTTGGCTCCGGCACCAGCTATTAAGTTATCAGAGCATCATCTTCTTATAATATATACGATCCCCACTGTCTTCAACCCTGCCAGTCCATGTCAAAGTGTAAAAATATATAAAAAAAAAAAAAATTGCAACCCAGAAAAGTCATTCAATTTACTTTCTCTGCCTTACTTTCCAGAAAACAAGGTATGTGAAGCATATGTAGAAAAAGGCGATCAAAACTGGCATAAATCTTAAACTGCGGACTTAGATGGAGAGGTGTATGCCTCTGAAAGTAATTCATGAAATATTTTGGGCGATGACCTCCTTTTTCTTCCCACCAAAAATAGCGCAATAGAAGTACTTCAGCCGTTATGGGGGAAAAAATTCCCAAATAACTGATGACTTATGTGGAATTTGCCCTTAAACTAAAATAGCCGAAGAAGGAAAAACAAAAGATGTCAAAGACCTTGAGTTGATTGCAAAATGCCCTAACGTTATCCCTGCATAAAGTTCATTGCTGATGTACGAGGTCATAATTCATAACTTAGATTAAATGCAAGTGTTGGTGTCATTTATTCAGAATTTCACGCCGGTTCTGATGATCTTATTCAAATTCATGTGGGAGCTCAGGGCTAATATGGAGAACTAATTTTGTATAGAGTGAGATCTCTTCTCTTCATGCAGTTAAACATTTTACATGTGATACCTCTCTGCTATATATATATATATACTGTATATATATATATATATCTGTGTGTGTGTGTGTGTGTGTGTGTGTGTGTGTGTGTGTGTGTGTGTGTGTGTGTGTGTGTGTGTGTGTGTGTGAAAAATGCAACGTTACACATTAGTACGGGCGATATGTATCTTGTACACAAACTTAAATTACCACATTACACCATAGGGTGTATGTTACGGGGTGATGATTCTCAGCTAAGACACATACAGGATTACAATGTCATTCGAAGTCAGAAAGGTTACGCTCTCACTTTCGATCCTGGATTCGCCTCCAGGTTGGTGACATAAATACCTGGGATAATGTAACCGACGGCGTAAATAACCAGGCCTGCTGTATGGGAATAAAAAAACAACAAAAACCAAAACCACCAACATCTTTCGCCCTTTAACAAAAGGAACTTGCAACTTTTTACATCTGGCTCATTCCATGGAGCTTGCTTGGTTAAGTGACGTGAAAACAATGTCAGTTGTAAGGTCTTGGCCATTTTTTGTCAAGCAAAAAAAAAAAAAAACCTGTGAAAATAACTGCTCCTGAAAGTGCAGCGGTTTGTTGGGAGTTTTTTGCAGGACTGCCCTCTATGAAATGGACCCTCTTTATAACCTTACTATACTCAAGAAAAGTGTAATATGTGAGGAGTAGGATACTTAAGAGTTATCATAAGGAGTGAAACATGTGCCTGTATTTGACCACACTTAAAGAGTTAAGAGCAACGAGCGGTGGCATTCCCTGGAGGTAATATTTCGGCTAGCCCTTCTTCAGTCATTTCTGTAATAATGTGCTCCGTCTTGACCCTTGGATGGATTGCAACCACGAAACGGAAATTCAGTTGGCGATCCTCAATCCACTATTCCCCTTACCTCTGAATGTTATCCGTGGTTTTGTTTGAATATAAACTTCCAGAGGCAAGATCTACGTTAGCAGCTATGCCTACAGCGGGCAATCCCACAACATGTCTGGCATCTGCTCTGTCAAGTCTTGTAAGGATAACATACAGACCATACATAACATACAGACGATATATTAAATATCCTGGTCAAGGCTCGACATCACATTACAAATGATATTTACTGTGTATAATGACGTGTTCTATCAGGGAAATGTGGAAATACTGACTGTGCTTGGAGGTAGTGAACCCAGGAAAGCAAGGAGACAATCACGCACACATTTTCGTTTGAAATGATATTAATTCTCAGCATTTGAACAGACAATGCATTCCATAATCTAGTCACTAAAAATTTACATAAATTATCAGTTAAAAACACATTAATGTCTAGTGTCTGAAAAGACAATGTATTTCAGTTCCTGCAAATTTAGAAAAGGCTGCTTGTTTAGGTTATAACCACGTAAGTACTTACATTGTGAACATATTCATCACTGCAATTACTGCGAAGTTAGACGAAGTAACAATTAAACCACTATAAAGCGTTAGTTGATTGGTTGGTTGGTTGGTTGGGTGAATGGTTGGTTGGTTGGCTGGCTGGTTGATTGGGTGGATGACTGGCTGATTGGTTGCTTTGGATGGTTGGTTGGTTGGGTGGGCGGATGGTGGGTTGCTTGCTTGCTTGGTTGCTTGGTGGGTTGGAGGTATTATAGTCTCTTGGACAGACTGCCCTACGCGTACTCGGACACTTCATTACACTCCAAAACTAATTTCCTAAATGAAAAACATCAAGTCTGAGCCTTTTAATAAGCTTTGAATTTAGGTATAACTGTGGGGCTTTCTAGTTTCCTTCTGTCGCTATCATATAAATACTAAAATTAATGAAGAACAGCATAGAGAAAGGTCAGCGGGACGTCGAGCTTTCACTTTTCTCTCAACGGTCATTGCTCCGTCCTGGGTCATAAACAACGGCATAAACACTCACAGACATATACAATCCATTCACATCCGCTCCTATTCTTGTACACTCACACACACACCCATACGTGCAGTTCTACTTACACGCACGCACGAACACACACACACACACGAAGACACAATTTTACCACCTACACACACACACACACGTTAATCTACTCTCTATTATAACCTCGGTCCTCCTCGGTCCCAGGCCTCTGGCTTGCTCTGATATTGTGTACATAGTCTAGTATTTTCCTCCCTTATCAGGAACTTCCGGCCGATTCTTAAGTTACCATAAACAAAGTCACCTCTGGAGGGGGAAAACAAACACGGCGCCCTGCAAGCTGATCCTGCCCATAACAAGCCGGCCGTAGTCACCATATTAAGTTTCTGCTTGAGTAGACAATACATAACGACAGACAACAACAGGGTCGCAATGAGAGCTTGTCTAGTGATGAATTACCAAAAGAAAAAAAAAAGGAAAGGAAGAAAACAAACCTCTGATAACAATGGAATGGGTCATTCCATAAAACGGTCTCCTTAATCTACCATAAAAACACAAATGCCTCAACTTCATAATGTGGAGTGCTGGCCGGTGTTATTAACTACCATATATTCATTTGGTAGAGTCATGGCAACAAATCCATAAGCAGAATGCAGCTTCAGTTAATTGGTTATTTAAGTGATAGAGGGAAGCTCGCCATGGAACAGCCTTTGTATACATTCCCAGCAACATATAATCATATCGCAAAACAACGTACAACATGCGAGATGACGAATTAAAAATAATGTCACCTCAAACGAGCTGAAACAAGGAAGCCATTTTCTAAAAGGTTTGGCGCAAGGGCAGACCAGCATCCCCTCCCCTCCTCAATTATTTTATGAATTTTTATTTTCCTCTCCCCCAAAGCCTGTTTAAAGTTTAATCACTTCAAACCATCTGAAACGAACACCCTGACCAAAAAAAAAAAATCACGTTATATGACTTTCTCCTTTTTTTTTTTTTTGGTAAAGATCCAGTTCATTCATCTAGAATACACAGATATGTCATAAGAGATCTTGCATTATTTAGCCATCATAAACCGCTTCACGAGTGGCGTCTCAAAATTGAATTGCATGTATATTATTTTACATAACCTATGAAATAGAACATCTTCAGCTCTTATAACTTCCTCGTTCTAGTTATTCTTGGTGTCATGCAGAGCTTTCAGCTCAAAAAAGTCTTTTACAGGAATAGTTTAGTAAATGATATATAGGAACCGTTTAATAAAGGATCTGTCTGCATCATGATGAACTGGCCCGATAAAATACCTGAATCAGTTCCTGTGTGATCCATTGGTTCATTCGCTCTTTCACGACTCTAGGCATCATGTAGGCCTAAATTGGAAGTCTTTTCTCAAGCCGGTATCAAGCTATACTGTATGCAAAATAATAAACGCAGAACCTCTGATCTGACAGTAAGCTCAAAAAGCATGTCATGCTTTTGCTCATTGAACCCACAGACTTAATTCCCCCCCCCTCC
>JAWQUT010000244.1:615508-626166 GCA_033807755.1 Ellobium chinense
AGAGAGAGAGAGAGAGAGAGAGAGAGAGAGAGAGAGAGAGAGAGAGAGAGAGAGAGAGAGAGAGAGATTACACTTTTTAAGTCCGCCTGTTTGGACATTAAAAATAATACGGCATAACATTTTCTTTCGAACATGCAAACACTCCCTTTACTGACTTTCCAGTCATTAATTAAAATTTGGCATTTGTTCCCCAACCTGGCAAAATACTTTTCCAATTTTTTTTCCCTCATGCCCAGTCCCTCTCACTCCTCTCCCTCTCTTCCGCCTTCCCCAAATACTATTCAGCATCAGACCACCTAACACAATGACCCACTGCGCGACCATCATGTCGGCAAATTATGAACCAGGTAAAAACCACAGCGTGTGACCAAATTATTGGGAAGGAGAGCTGAGCGACTTTTTTTTTTTTATTTAGAGTTCATATTTAGTATGTTCACAGTTTTATGTGAATGGAGAAAAAAAAAAGTAACAGGCACAAAAATGTCATGACACAAGGCTACCAGGTCGTACATAAAGAAGGTCAAACTCATGTCGGTGGGCGAAACAGCAAAGCCAAGAAGGGTTTTAAGATGGTGATAAAACTGTCATAATATATAAATTTATGGCCGCTCCCTTTGTTTGTCGGAAAACATTAAGGCAGATGTGAGGGGGCCGTGTAAGAAGTGACGGAAAGTTTGTAAAGAATGACGGACGGACGATAAGACAATACAACTGTGAGTGCGGAGGGTAAGCATGTGGATAGAGGGAGGGAGCCAGGAAAGAGACTGGAAGAACCTTGCGAANGGGGGGGGGGGGGGGAAAGAGGGTGGAGGAAATGAGGGACGATATAAATGCTGAGTGGCGAAAAAGAGAGTAATGCATTAAAAAAATCAAATCGAGTATCGGACAGAAAGTATAAATATTTAGGGAGAAAAAAAAATTGCGACATATAAAAAGAATGAGACCGAGAAAGAGAAAACCATTGGCTGACACAGCTATAGCAAGATGATCAGAACATTCCTATACACTGGAATCCTGTTAAGACAGTCATCGCTTAACACAGTCCCTCAGTCCAGAGGAAGATAGGGTGGGTTTTCAGAGTACCGCAGTAATATTATGTAAGATTACATTCATTTTTTGCTGTGGTGGAAACACGGTGGATTATCTGCTGTGGTTTAATATGTATAAAGTAAAATAATATTAATAATATCATTGACGAATAAGGCAGGTATCAATATTGTAATGTCTGAGTGTCTCAGATGCAAAGCGATGCCAAGGCAAACAGGACTGAACTAGGCGGGACAGAAGGATGGAATCGCCCCTGAATGACGTATGGAGATGATTAATGCTACAAGGTCATCACATGCCTTGAAAAAGTGAAAGGGTTGCTGATGCCGCTGATGGATGGATGGATGGATGGATGGATGGATGGATGGATGGATGGATGGATGGAGATAAAGAGTGAGAAAAAGACAGAAAGATAAAGTTGGTGGATAGCTATTTCATCGGAACACATCTGACAGAACAAGAAGACACAGATCACAAAACAAGGGGTGCATGTAGGGAATGTTGGGGAGAGATGGGACGGAGGAGGAGGAGGATATCTTCCTACAATATAAAAACAACAACAACAACAACAACAACAAAAAACCATCTTGCAGCATCCAGGACAAGATGAGAAGGATAGGTCTTTATGACACGTATAAAAGCGCCTTTTAGAGGCACGGCTGTACCTGAGAACTGATGCATTTATTGTTTTGTTTGTTTAGCTGGCTTTTTTCCAAATGTCCCCTGAGGCAAAAGAAGAAGCCTACTCGGAGTGGAAAGAATTGCAGCGTCAGGTACGTGACTTCCTTAAACATGGGCACGCCCCTGATACGTGTCCGCAAATGCGAATAAAACACTCATCACTGAACTGAACCCATCATCCTTCGTAATCTGCGCCACTGGTGCGAGGCTAACGTATGGCCTTGAGAATAATTATAATGGCGATCTAGTACAAAATATACGTGTGAACCAAGACCAGTGTCGTTAATAACTCTTTTTTCATTGATAGAGCCATCTATAGCATAGAAAGATTTTATTTTCAAGTTCGGACCCTTTAAGGATCGTTGAGGCAGTGGTATACAGGCATGTCCATTAAAATGGCATTTCCTGGCGTAACTATCATACATGCACGTTACAAGCTAATGTGAACATTCACGTACTCTAATTTGTAAAGTGCAATGTTCTAGTTTCTAATGTGCAAAGTGATCTTCACACCAGGAAAACAGTGCATGCACGTTACGAGCTAGATTGAAAATCACGTATTCTACTCTGTAAAGTGCAATGTGATCTTCACACCAGGAAAACAGTGCATGCACGTTACAAGCTAGATGTGAAAATCACGTATTCTAATCTGTAAAGTGCAATGTGATCTTCACACCAGGAAAACAGTACATGCACGTTACGAGCTAGATGCAAAATTCACTTACTCTCGTTATGTAATGTGCAAAGTGATCTTCACACCAAGAAAATCATAGATGCACGTTACTACCTAGATGTGAAATTCACTTATTCTAATTTATAGCGCGCAGTGTTCTAGGTTGTAATATGCAATATGATCTCCACACCAAACCCGTATCATACATGAATGTCTGCCTCTGATACAAAGGTCCGTAAGAGAACAGAACTTGAAAATACAAGCTCTCTATTGAAATAAATAGACTTGGTGTGATAATGTAGTCCAATGTACGAAAAGAAAGATTATAAAAGAGCATTAAACGCTCAATAAAGGGGATGGGATAAGTCTGCTTTAAAGACATCTAGTGTGACAATCGAGCGGGTGTTAAAATTTATGAATCATCAGTACAATCTAGATTCATTGACCTATTCAAATGTGGCACGCGGTCACAGGCAATCGATCTCGAAGAGTAAGAACAGTCGTTGGAATTTGTCAGCCACAATCAAACCGTAATCGCCAAATTGGGAGGCGTGATGTAATAATAATTTTTATTACCATAGAAGTTTCGCATCCAGGTGACTTCATACTATTATTACTCCAGCAGGTCACACCACTCAAGAACATCAGCAGTAATTTATCAGCCAACCGCCTAGACCTTGGCTGGTGTGAATTTGCCAGACATATTTCAAGTTATTGTTGTACTTCCTAATCGAAGAGAAACATAAAATTCTCTCTGCATACTTTCATCGCCCAAACTTACAAAACACGTTTTTATTCCAATATACAGGTACAGAATATATTTTCTAAACAGGCATTAAAACTTAAGCTGGCCGTGTTAAAATAGCAGTATAGAGGAACTATACATTTCTTAATAGCCGTCTTTATCAGTTTCTAGGATAGTTCTATCACCGAATGTGCAATGTGCAAACACTTATGTGTGTATCTATAGCCACAACATGACGGTTAGGGATTCCATTTTCGAGAAAAAAGCTCTATTTACTGGAGAGGATCATTTCTCCCTTCCAAAATACATGAACTTTATGTAGGGGTACACAAGTCTGAAAACCGCTGGCATGGCCGACCCGCTGTGGGTTATAATTGGGAACATCCTCATTGAATCACCTTCTTGGCTGACCCATTCTATAGGTCTCGAGAACACCTTGACGATTACCAAGTAACCGAACTCTGAAAACCGCTGGCCTGGTTGACCCACTGTAAAGGCAGTCCAGACTTGGCCTTAATTGCACTGAATCTTTTATGAGGCCAAGGTCAGCTATTAAGACAGGTATGGATGGAGATATATTCGGACTGGGAGAGGGAAGGTGGGCACGGAAGACGCGCTCAAGGGCAAACTGCAATCTCTTTCTCTCTCTCTCTCCCTTTCTCTGTTGCATCCCTCGCTCTTCTCTCGTTCCCTCTTCGCTTCACTTCGCTGCCGGGAGGCAATGAGTTCGGCTATTAACAACGCATGAGTAGAGGCAGTATACACATGCAAACAGAAAAATACGGTGAAGATTACAAAAACATGTATTTATTAAGAGGGGAGAGGAAGGGACGATGGGCATAGAAAGATTTTTTGAAAGGGGACAGGGAGAAGGAGTCGGAGAAGGAATGAAAATTAATTTGGGTCAGAGGCAGTGAAATTAAGACGACTAGAGACACAGGTAGTGTAGGTTCAAAAATGGAAAGTAGCACTCATGTTCTGTAAAGAATATGAGCATTGAAATAATTATCAGTCTTAATGACTGGCCTCGGTCCCCAGTTTAGTGCTCGTTTTCTATTAGGTAGAGATCATTCAAGAAAAGTATCTAGCGGCGACAATTTCGACTCCACAGGTTGGAGTGAAGTCGTGTTATAACATAAAATAGTGAAAATGAATGAGTGAAATACAATATTGCAATATCAGGTTTCAGTATAGTACAGCATTAATACACTCTTACAATAACAGCGACAATTTAAAAGGTTCTTGACAGAGTATGAAGTTACATTATGCAGGTTTAACCCACCAGTTGTGTCCAGTGGCCGTATGCACAATCGTTATGTTAGTTAACGTACGGCGTTAACAACAGTGAACATTACTAATATTTTGGAAGTTTCCCGTGGTTACCGCAGTTCGTTAATTTAAGTAAGAATTTTGCATACGACTACAGGCTGTTAAACTGTGGCGAAGAAAATCTGCAGTTTCTAATAAAAAGATTATAAAATTATATGCCTATCGAAATAGCTGATATACGGTTGTTTTAAAATAGAAACCCCAGAGATTTTTCAAAACTTTTCACAAACTTCTATTAAAGGTATTGTTTTAGACTTCCGTAAGTCTTATTAATGTGGCCGGTGTGGCCTTGGACATCTGAGAGTCAATACAAGACAAAATACGATACTGACAAGGTGAATAATTCAAGGCAAAATAGGTTTACAAGTTTTGGTCTTTTCCTGGATGTGGCTTTCAGCATGTACCATCTATCAGCAGGTATAATTAAGCTAACATTCTCTCTCTCTCTCTCTCTCTCTATCTCTTCCTCTCTCTCTCTCTCTGACTCACCAGGGCATCTCCTCCATCCCCAATTAGGGAGAACATGCTTGAGGAGCGTAGATTCCTTACAAGGACCCGGCTTCCACTCTTATCCACCTCCCCCAAACTATAGACTTTACTGTATTAAGAGGGTACTCCTTTCAAATTCCCTTTCAAACCACTATAGTTACCTATTATTCTTTCTCATTGCACGCTCATGCAACTAAACAAAACGCGTCGCTATGTACCACATCTCAACTCCACAGCCCCCTCCCCTCACATCAACGACCACTCCCCTCTTCCCCCCCCNCCCCCCCCCCCTCATCTCTCTCTCCCCTTTCCCCCTTGTCTCTTTAGCCACCTTGAAATACTTTTTGATGACAATCTCCACTTTTCTTCAACAAACTGACAGCTCGAATATCATGCCACGACATCGTAAAAAATGCAACGCGGAAACAGCCGCGCTGCTGTAGGTTTCTGACAGCAAGTGCGCTAATCTGACGGAAGTCGGCGAGTTATTACACCGCTTTTTGTTTATGCCCAATTTAGCATCACAAAGGCCCGGTATTAGGTTATAAAAGAAAACTCCCCAAGAAGCAACAAGGGAGACGATTTAACAAGTTTATGATTTATCATGAATTACGTAACATAAGGAGTGCAGATGATGCCGGCTGAGCGAGGACGATGCTGAAAAGTAAACTCGATACCGCCTAGTAATCGCTAAATTTTCTTAACATCATTATTTCTGCTGACGATCCACGGTTGAAGCCTCTCTCTATCGCTATTAAAATCAAAGTATACTCGACACCGCTTAATAATCGCTAAAGTCTCTTTTTAACATTCCAGTTCCTGCTAAAGATCCTGAGCTGCAGCCAAGTTCTATTACAGCTATAGAGATGATATTGTTCAAAAATGATATATATGCATTACAACAATCCTATAATATTTCATAACGACCCATCAGAACCAAGTCGCATATCGTTTCTTTCAGAATGGAATATTTTACCGACCTTTCAATATGGTGTACACGTTGTGCAGCAAAGATACAGCACTTTCGGAATTTGAAACTTTTCTTGAGATGTAACGATGCAGACTTGCCTTTAACCGCAGACAATATGAGAAAGAAGGCTCAAACCAGTATAGTCAACGACAAGTAGAAGAAGAAAAAGAAGAAGTAGAAGAGGAACAACAACAACAACAACAACAACAACAACAACAACAACAACAACAACAACAACATTAACAACAACAGCAGCAGCAGCAGTGACAACAATGACACTGATTTAAGAGGCTCAGGCATCGTATTGTACACCAGCTTTATGACAAAATTCCGCGTAGATCATACGCTGGACATAACAAAGAGATGTCAATTTAGACCATGTCCAGCCGTCGTCCTTTTTTTCACCCAAATCATGACAACCATTCCCACTGCCGAATTACCACGTTGTTCATGCATACTATTTAGTCTATATCAAACAAAGCTATACTAAGAAAAAAAATTATTGAACAGAGCTGATTGTACCTCAGAAAATCAGGAGTGATTGCTCGCATACCACTAGATATATTGCTGCAGTCTGTGTTTCCTGTTTTCTGATTCAATTATCTTTAAAAACATTTAAAATGATGATAATGATGATGATGATGATGATGAAAATCCACCTGTTGGAAGGTTCGCATATTTATATATAATTAATTAAAAGGGAAGTAGTTATTTTCCTAATTAAAAACAGGTGCGCCAAAACGCTCTCTTGTCGTTCTTTTTAAAAATTATTCTTTTCTCTCTCTCTCTCTCTCTCTCTCTCTCTCTCTCTCTCTCTCTCTATCTATCTATCTCTCTTCCCTCTTACTTTTCGGAAACTGAAGAGAATGCAAAGGTAATAAATTAGCGTTAAAAAACAAAACAAAACAAGGGGTCGGAAAGATGATATGCAAGGGCGAATTTCTTTCAATAATCCAACTTGATAAAATTGACTAGGCGTTGTATGTTGTAACAATATAGCCCAGTCTCCAATCGACTTCTTAAAACACTATGTGACGGTGGATTACATCTGTACGTCCAGGGAAAGCTAAACAATTCTACTATAAAGACATGTCAAGACGAAATAGTGTTGTTATCACTATGGTTGAACAAAAGGCAACTATCTCATTTCTCCTATGAATAATACGTTTCCCTCAAGTTTGACGCAAAATTATCTCTCTGTAAAGTCGACCTCTTCCCCCTGCTGACCAATCCTTATCTCTTGCTTCAGAGATTTTCCCCACGCACCTTAAAATACTCGTTCAGTCCATTCCATGGGGTTTGTTCTGCCGGATGTCCTTATAACTAACCAGCAAGAGTGATCTGTGAGATCTTATTATAGTCTAAACGTGACACAAAAAATGGATTTGTTGGTCAGACATAATTCAATAAGGCAATGCAGAACATAATGAAGTTGTAACTTTGTTTTTGTGGTAATTGACTGAACAAGTTCTATGGAACGACCCATCTTCTCCGTGTTAAAGTGTAATGCTGCATTTCATATAAATCATGCCTGGAGAAACATGATCGCATACAACATATTATTTGCATAAAGACACCTACTTCCTGATAATTTTTTTGCTATGTTACAAACTCAAGAGGTCAGACACTATGTTCAAATTTTATAATTCTGAAACACACGATATCAAAATTTGACCTCAATTGTAGAATATTAACTAATAAATCACGACGGACAATACGACATATATTGAGGGAAAAAAAAAAACGTCTCATGACAGTGCATTACTCACCATGTAATCGGGATAAAACTGCAGCATCTTGGCAAAGTCTAAATCCGCGGAGGCGTTTCTCATCTTGTCCCAAATATTCAAGGGGTCATTTGTCGTGAAAATGTTTGAAAAGAACGAATGTTGCATTTATTAATCCGAGATGATATGATCTCAGTGTAATGGGAAATCTTCCAGACACGTCATTGTGCGTCCAGCTCACGAAATTGAATTCATTTGAACATTCAATGCCTAATACGCAAGTTTCACAAAAAACACTGAGGAAAACAGCCTTTGCAAAGCAGATCACACAATCAAAGGAAATGAAGTGTCAAAATCTCAGTCAATTCAAAGAAACTTAAAGATATGAGAGATCTTGTTCATTTACGATTTTTTTTGTTTTTAAAGACAGTTTCACGCAATTATTTAAAAATAACAGATATATCTATACACTCCAATACGATCCAGAAACTATGAATCACGTACCTATATATTTTACTAAGTGGTCCAAACTATTGATATACAAGTACTTATGAAGAAAGTCCCTTTACAGCTTACAGAAATATCAATTAGTCCAACGCAGAACAGATGGTCTAATCACTGCCTTCCTCGATGTGAATGGAAAAGCATCTTTCCACCTATGAAAGATCCAACCGAGGTCTATTTAATCTCTGAAGTGATACATCTCTTAAGAAACGTCTATTTGTGAATGACTCCTTCAGAACAGAATGTTTCACAGTGCTGTACGGTGAAACAAATAATATGTACTCCTATACAATATTATCAGCCCAGACACGATCCGACAGAACAGGAGGGAATTACGTGGGAAAGTCCTCAGCATGCTTTCAAAGAAATATCCCTTCTTATACAGATAAGTCGAGCTCAGGGCCAACTATGGCCAACTAAATAACAACAGTCCGTTTAATCGCTGGCGCGTAGTAATCTAAAAACAATATTTACATTCGAATGTAAAGCCCGAAAACAAAAGGCACCCCGTACTTAGGGGTGGCTGACTATAATAAAGAGAATGTGCACTGGTCCAGGGGCTGTCAATTCGTCTATCACTGTATTACAGACTACCCCTGTGCTGTGCCTTCTTTTTCTCTCTTCCTCCCGACACCTCTGTCTACCAGAGTGCTGTAAACGAGAATGGAGTGATTATATGCCATGGCAGTGAATCACTTCATCATTACCAACACCGGCCACCCTTACCCTCCCAAAAACTCGGGCCCGCCTCGGTACCCCTATCCATTTTGTTTACTTTTCTTCCCGCTACAAGCTGCCATTCGTTGACATTGGGCACCACAACGCCAATATCTTCTGGCCGCACTTGCACGCAGAGTTATGCGCCCCTGATTTTTCTTTCCGCGCTTCCCTCCCTTCGCTCGCCCCTCGGGGGCCCTGTTAGGGAAGTAAAAAATTGAGGGGAAAAAATGTGGTCTAGAACTTCGGCATGCTCGGGTACCTTTTGGGTCAAGGGATGTAACTTTGGTATTAAATCATGCGCAGGGGAAAGAACACGAGCATGGTTAAATAACGACTGATTCTGTATGGAAGTAATTATCATTTTCCCATGTAAGAACGATGAATGTTTAATCAGTCCTTGCGCTTCGTAAGCAATGCCAAACGTCATTAATGATAAATGCATGACACCGACAGCGTGTTTCGTATTGAGTGTCCACACACGAGCATGTGGTTCTTTCAAGTGAACGTGAGTGCGCGTGCGTGCAAAAGAAGCCTATCTGTTTTCATTTTTCATGACTAAAGCGCCGCTCAGGCCGTTGTGTGTACAAACCGAGCAGCAGATGCACGCGCATTTGAAGTTTTTGCTACTTTATCAACGTGAAGCGCTTAGAAACATTTAAGATTAACACGATCGCTTTTCACGTGAATCCGACAAAAACCTATCTAATCATTGTAATCGGAGTGGGAAGCGAGAGTGCACTTCTCGATTCTAAAAGTTTATATTTTTAATGAAAGTATCAGTGTCACTGTCGTTGAAGCCGACACGAGCTGTGGAGTTGTCTACGTTAGCAAACCTTCTTCGAGTAAGTTCCTTATAACATGCTATTCCATTACAATATGGTTGCTGTAATGAGCCGAACAGTGAACTTACAGGCAATAGTGAACTTAAGTAATCGCTTCTTTAGTACACGCTTTGATACGTAGAATGGAATATGGAATATCAAAAAAATCTTGAGCGTTTCTCAAATCGCAGGGCGCGCGCTCTCGCGTTCCTGTGTTGCTCAGATGACCGTGAATGCGCTCCTATGAACATTTGCCATTGTAATACCCTCTTCCTAGCCCCAACACCACGGGTATCAAATTTTACATACAAACTCCACCATCAGTCCTTTAAAATATGAGGTCCAGCTGTAGTTGCAGGCTAAGATTTATTTTCAAATTCCATCTCGATAAAAACGAAATGAAAAGTCGTTAGGAGTAGTGATTTAGACTCCGAATGCATTTTCCTTTGAGTACTAGGAAAGTAACTCGTTATGTATAGGACCGAAGCATTTTCCCCAACAGAGAATTGCAAAAGGTCAACAATACAGAAACACAATGCGATAGTCCTGTCACACACAGCTACTATTCTAGTTTCCAAAGGCGCTGACTTATGATCAATGAACCAAAATTTGGCACCGGATCAAGAGCTTGCTGCTCTCTCTCCTGCAGATTATATAAGGGATCACAGTGCTTCGAGTTCATCTTCACAGCACTGACCTCATTTACACTTGACCAGAGCAAATCATTTTAGAATCACCAATATCGATATTCATAAGGGCAAAAGAGCTGTGAAGGTTTCGGAGGGGAGGGGGGAGGGTATGATGAGAGGAGACAACAGACCTTAATATTCGAGGGTTAATGCGCAAACGCGACATCTCTTATATGTGATTTATATAATGATACTGTCTTTGCGCAGGCACCCCTCGAATATTTTGCTATAACAATAATTATGACACTATTTTTGCTGAAACA
>JAWQUT010000244.1:635523-656068 GCA_033807755.1 Ellobium chinense
GGGGGGGGGGCACGTTCAATGTTGTTTTATCTTTTTAAAAAAAGAGGGGACGGGAGAGTTGGATTTTGAAATTTAAGGGGCGAATCTGGCGATCACGCGGCCTGGAGAAAACACTAATTAATACCTGTGTTTGACAAATAGAGGCAAATAGCGTGACACACCTTGTTAACCTGCGAGTGTCGATCAGAATAGTAAACTTATGTCATTATCCAACACGTCGTGGAAGGAACTGCTTAGCAACGCGTAACAATTCAGTTCAATCCCATTTCAAAGTACTAACAAACTTTACTGACCAATTCAAAAATAAAAGAGACAGGTTTACTATATAGCTGCCTTTTAAAGCAATATTTTTGTAATGCACACACTTCATACTTCGAAACACGCGAAACACAATGTAATTCAAACGCTGCACTTATTCACACTTCACATCATTACCTGTTTGATACATCTCTTTTACTAAGTCCAAGGCAATCACCATAGAGACAACTACAGGGTTCTTACGTCATCTATAGCAATAGTGATCTGCACACATCAAAGCACCACCGCTAATCAGGTAGACTATAGTAGGTCTCCACAGGTAAGGCACAATGCACTATTCTGAATGTGCACTGGAAGATGTTATAATGAGCACGCTTAAAATGGCCTTCTCCTAAAATGTTCTTTGGCCCTTTGCTTGTGTAAGTTGTGTTCTTCTTGGAAGTAAGATGGAAGTTTTGAAAGGTCAAGAGAGCGATAGATTGGAGTTAGACGAAAATACATGGTAGGGGGAAGGGAAGAGAGAGAGAGAGAGAGAGAGAGAGAGAGAGAGAGAGAGAGAGAGAGAGAGCGAGAGAGAGAAAGAGTGCGTGAGAATGAGTTAGAGAGAGAGGGGCAGACAGACAAACAGACAGACATACAGACACACACACAGAGGAAAAACTGACAAACAGAAAAAATACAGAAAGCCAGGAAAAATTTGCAGTAGAATAAAAACTAAAATAACCCACTGACTTGAGATTTCTTTGTTTAGAAACACAGCCGGAAAACGGACACACAGAAGGACAGAATTAACTGATCGAAATCACAGTTCTCAGCCCGCATCGTTTTCACTATATCACCATATGACCAAATATTTTCCGTTCCCGCTGTTTCATACACCAGCCATTATCGGAGTATGTTGACGTGTTTGTGCATTTGTTTGGCTGTTTGTGTGTCTGTATACAAACCCAATGGCTACCCTGTAATGGACTGTTTATTTGTGAGATAAGGAGAGAGCCACGAGATGGCCACAGCAAAGTACAAAATCCGGTCGCGTTTGTTTTGATAATTTCCACCAACAGGGGCTCGTTTTATTGACTAAAATGGCGTCAGGTGACTAACAGACCAACTCTGACAGAACCAACCCAACTGAGCCTTATGTGGATACTTGCCAACATGAGATGTTGTCTACAGACTGGGAAATAATGGCCTAGGCGCATATAGCAAAGGTAATCAAGTCCCAATTACTCACAGGAAGTTATAGGCTTAAAAGAAAAGGAATCATGATAATCACAAGGGAGAGAATCATTGTCTAACTCTTCGATGCATATAAGGTTTACTCATCAGCCCATACAATGCAAAGAGATAACCATTTTTGCCTAGTCACTAGATGCAAGAGACTCAAAAGGAAACATTATCATTTTGCAAATGATAACTCTTTGTATCCGGCCTGTTCGAGGTTTGAAAAGTATCTTTTTTTCAATTTATAATGGAAAATAGCATATAGTTTACGACACTTCAAAGGCCAAATGATGCATTTTGGGTGTCCAAATCAAACCAGCATCATTCCAAACACCAACCCGTTCACGATTGTGCACAAGAGCCATGCAGCTATTTCTGTTTGTGTCATCCCTAGGTATCATCCTTGCTTCAATCGCTTCAAAATCATTCTTGCTGCAACTTAACGGTAAAAAGTAAATGACATTAGAATCCTGTCAGATTTTGATGGGTAGACATTTTCTTTTAGGCAAAAAAACCAAAAACAACACCTATCCTTTCCACGCCTATGGATGTAACATAATAAAGTTTTAAACCAGAAAATGGGAAAAAAAGGAGGGAGGATGAGAGAAAACGATGCAAAGCAAAGCGGCCGCATACGTATTTTAGCGGTGGGTCGATTTCTAATTTTCTAAAGTATCGCAAAACTTAGGAATTTAGCTCTAAGTTTCGAAATTATCGATTATAATCTGACCCGGATACTTAGTATCGGGTTGGCATTTCGATACTTCCGATGCTTTCGATTTTGAGACGACTGCTTCTCCATTAAGGAGACCGGGAACTAGTTTGATATTAAGGATCAGAACGTGATCGAAATCAATTTCGGTATTTTTGAAACCGTTTTGATATTAGGGCACTACAGCCTGTTTGGAAAAGCATCTTACTGAGTGTTAATAAAGACTAAATGGGGATGAAAATAAAACTGATACCAGATCACTGGAGCCGGGTTAATATCAAAGAATTGGATGGGATGGGGTGAGAAGAGAAGACAAATGGGGTGAGGAGCGAGAATGCTATTTGATTGGATAAATGCTAAAAGACGATACTGAAAGTATCCAAATTGTATCGAATATCTAGAGTTTGTATTCTTTCCAAACTGCATCGAAATTCCCATCGAAAAGTATAGATACTCAGACACGATACTACCCACCACTGCCGTGTACGTATGTCTGTGTTGATTAAAGCGGTTCAGAAACGCTCCTTGTACCGATTGTTAGAGTTTATGTCAATAAAACCTCGTCAACAGCTTATAGAGAGTGGTACAGAAGAAAGCCAAGAGAAGGGGAGGAAAGCAAAATAAAAAAAAAAGAGGGGAGAGAAAAACACCCGAAAAACAAATAAGCACCCGTGGGCCTTGGTTTTGAATGTAGGGAGGAAGATGATGCACCATTGCCATGACGAAAGTACGGAGCCGTACTCCAGCGACCGACCTACTCCGAAGGTACCGTTCTGACTGATGCGACGTTTAGCCAATCACAACTGGTGATGCTCAACAGAGCGGCTAATCAAATAAAAGGGTTGAGGTTTTTGGAGAATGCAAAACTGCGGAACCGATGAGACATTTTGCATCAAAATGTTTGCCACGTGTTTCTTGTTTCGGGGAAGGGGGTGCGGCTGGCAGTTTGGGCAGGGTTGACGGATAAAGAATAACATTATGTCGTTAATAATTATTTTGACTGCTCTGAGAACTGCCGTGCCCTTGGAGAGAACGTTCCTCTTGGCAAGATGAAGACATCTTTGGGAGCGTTTACAAATTCGGGGTCGTGTCCCTAGTCCCTAAACACAATTAACAATGTTGAGAATGTGTCTCTTATTTTGGAATTTTTGGGAGTTACAGCTTTATAAATGTATTACTCATGGCTGTCTGGATCGTTGAGAGATACGTTAGTACAGAGGGCAAAAGAAAACAAAACAGCAAAGGCATAAAGAAATTTGAAAGCTAATGTGAGACAGACAAGGCAACACACTAAAGGCAAAGTCGAACTGAGATAGACAAGGCAACAGACTTAAGACAAAGGTGAATTGGAGATTCACAAGGCAACAGAGATAGACAAGGTGACAGACTTAAGACAAAAGCGAACTGAGACAGACAAAGCAACATTCTTAAAACAACGGAGAACTGAGACAGACAAGGCAACAGACTTAAGACAAAGCCATACTAGACAGCGATGAAAATTTCATCCTGCTCCCCCCCCCCCCCCCCCCCNCCCCCCCTTTTAAAAAAAAAACCCAACTGATCACTACAATGTTTTAAATCTGGCAGATAGCTGGACACAAACAGAAAACAAATATTCCTAAGTACACTGATGCAGTAGGCTATTCCAGATACTATTAACATATGTTATATAATGTTTATTAACAACGCAATAACTATTGCAATGATAGTGAGCCGGAAAGAATAAGGGTGTATTCGTTACTCATGCGCTAACGCTGCAATACTGATCGATTCTTTAAAATCCGATAACAGCAATGAGCTTTGGGTAACGACTTTGTTCCTTACACTTATAGCTCGATGCCAAAGATTTCAGGAATACATGTTTTTGCAACCCACCAAACACATCCACACAAAAAAATGAATACCAAAAACTGGAAAACGCAACTGAAAAAACCGAATTCATCCGGTTTCAAGGTTAATGCTCATCCGCCGACTGCCGATCCTTATTGAAAGTCTAGATGTCGTGAACTCCAATATATCAAGTACTCGAAATCTTGGCCTGGTTCCTGGAATTCCAAGTTCGTACAGTCTTATTGTATTGTGGTGGACATGACAGTGGATGAGTAAGGCGAAAGATAAATCGTTCGATAAACATACATAGATCTAGTAGATCTAAATCTACTAGAGCTCGCACAATGTCGTTTAGCATGCGACCACAACGATACTCACTGAGACCAGCATGCAACACTGTGTTTCGGCAATCAACGCGTAGATTGCAATGCATTAAACGCATACAGTAGACTGCGGTTAAAAACGAAAATGGTTAAACCGAAAGTACCGCTAATAGGAAAGGAAACGAGAAGCCTCTTTTATTTTCTTCTCTCTGGACTTCTTTGTCTAAACCGAAAGTCTCTTAAAATCGAGTAGATGTTTTGGGTCTCCTCGTTTTCGTTTTGACCGCTGTCTAGTATATTAAATGTCTTACCGGCTACTCGCTGAGGAAGGTGATATCCGCCTACTGATCCGATCTCCTTTGACAAAACGTTTGAAGTACAATTCTGTTGAAAACTGAATCAAATGAATTTGTTTAGACCTTCCATGGTATGTCCATCTTGTGCTGGAATTTCATCACGAGAATTTCCGCAGTAAATTTCTTTGTAAAAACAGTAGTTTGAGAAATGACATGTGTACCATAAACTTAGTCAAAACTCAAGGTCGATTTCCTCGAGACACACTTAGCTGCACTTGAGCCATTTTGTCAAAGAGCGACAAGAACTGACTCGATTCCATTCCTAAATTGAATAGTGGATGTTTGAAGAGAAAAAAAAAAGTCGATTTCATCACAAGACCCGGCTGTACTCCTAACCAGAGTTTAAACAGACACAGGAGGGACACCAAAAGACACAACGCGCTGTCTTTCTGTCAGCTGCAATTTAACCAAAAGTAACCCAAGCCACCGTTTTTGTTGGTTCACAGGAAGGAAAGCCAACACAAGCTCATGGTTGAAAATAAGACGAGGAGAGTAAAACAATTAAGGACTATTGGCAGTGGCGTAATGGAAGGGTACTTTCTGGTTGAGCACCTAAAGGAGGGGCGGTGGTTGTTGAGGGAGGCACTCATACAATGAGATACTGCATTTCTTTTTTTTTCTTTTGGAAGGCCGAAGGGGGACTTGTGGACAAACATACATTTTTCTGGGAAACACCCTCCCCCACCCGCCTCATCTCATCTACGCTACCACGGGTGTTAATTGAAATTTGGCTATAGGTGGTTGTATGACTGAGACCACAAATATGCAAAAGGGTGAGAGAAAACTGAAACGACCTAACACAGATAACGATATGAACTCTCAAGACGAGGAGTTACACTTTGCTTTTCTCACCCACACCCCCTTTTTTTCCCCTCCCCCCCCCCCNTCCCAACCCCTCTCCTAAAAAAAACAAACCAACCCCAACATTTTTCAGCTTTTAAGATCTGGGACACAGTAGTACACTGTCCCTCTTCACCATCATGCATAACGTTTTAAAAACACGAGGTTTAAGACATCAGAAACCCACCTCTTCCAAACAGCACTCTTATGTTTTTGTCTGGTTTTTCGCCACCTTCACTTTGAGCCCCAGCTATCCCCTTGACTGATAACATTTTTACACTATGTGAGCCATTCTAAAAACACTGTTCTCGTAAGCGGGACATAACAATTACATATTGGAAAATAATGAATTTGAAGTAAGAATCAACTATTTTAAGATTATGTTGCTTTTATATTACAGAGAAACGAATGAAATTCCATGTACAGTTAAGCTTAGTAAATTTTAGTCGTTTTAAAATTGATTTGCTGTATGCAACATCATAAGGAATTTGTTGAAATTTATGTCCTTTTCATGATTTGAAAGGTATGTGTGACAAATAACAAAATAACGAGCTGATTCATGCAGCTGTTACTGATGGAAACTAAAGCCTTTCAGGCTACGTGGACGATAATGGTCATTTTAATGTGATATGCACTGACTACAGAAGGAAGATGCAAGTCACTTGAAAGTAAAGGACATTTCAATGTGTAACATTGCTAACTTATCATGATAAACCAAGTCTGACCAGCTTATTGCTCCTCCCAAACTAATCTGACACTGTTTTTCTCAGATAGTACGATTGCGCCATTCGCCTCCTTAAATTTCAAAATCCCCTCTAAAGATACACTGAGCGTGCGTATATTTCCCCTTCTTTCCTGCACTCCAAAATTTGCATTACATAATATACATCTAAAAATCCCTCTATAAATATACAAATGCTGTTCCCTCTCCCCTCTGACAAGGGGGAAATGTCTACCCCAACTCATATGACCTGGAGAAAACACTGAGTTGGCTTACCCCGATGTTGCACCACGAAGGACAACTAGAGATTTAAATGGTAGGAACGATTAGGCGAGGAGTTCAATGGTTGATAGTCGAGCTGACTACTGTATCAGCGCTGGTTATCATGCTGCATTAACTGGACATTTCAGTGTGTAATATTGTTAACTATGACTGACCAGCTTTTTAGCAATTGCTCATATATGCCCCTGCTCCTTCCCAACTAAGCTGACAGTGTTTTTCCCAGACAGTACGATCGCGACATTCGCCTCTTAAATTTCAAAGTCCCTTCTAAAGACACACTAAACGCGCGTCTATCTCCCCTTCTTTCCCGCACTCCAAAATTTGCACTATATGAGAGATAAACCTAAAAATCCCTATAAAAATATACAAATTTTAACCCCTCCCCCTCCCTCAAATTTATGACAAGGACGTCTGCCCCAACTCATAGACCTGGAGAATACACACTGAGCTGCTGAGCTGCCCTGATGTTGCGCCACTGAGAACTACTACTTAAAGGTAGAAACGATTAGGCGAGGAGTTCAATGGTTGGTAGTCAAGCTGACTACTGTATTAGCCCTGTGTATCATGCTGCATTGATTGGTAGGTATATACGTTCCCTCTATGATTACCATCCTCGCAAGGTAAATAAAATACAACCAGCGAGGGCGGAGCTTCGGAGTAATTCGAGCAAAACAGCAATCGATGGAGCGAAGCAGGAAGTTGCGGTGTGATATTTGAAAATATCAATCAACAAGGAGCATACTATTATCTCTGGGTAAATACTTTGTATTATAGGTAAAATATTATAGTTACAATGTATATGTACGGCCACGCTTGCTCTGAAAGTGGTGTGGCAGCCCAGGCCACTCGGGGTTTTTCTTTATCATATTTGAAAATATCGATTAACAGGAGCCTACTTTTGTAATATACTTTGTAATATAAGAATGGCATTTACAAAATAAAGTTGGCCCTGCATGTGTTGGAAGATGGAGGTTAGGAAGTATTTCCTTAAGATATTGGAAAATATCGATCAAAATGACGCATACTATTACGAGAATACTTTGTTATATGCGTGAAATATGTACAACATATTCAGTACATTTTATGGTCCAGTACTACCAAGCATCAGATGCTAGAAATCACAATCTAGCATTGAGCGAACATTTTGCAAAGTAATAGTAAATCAGTATAATCACATTTACAAAACACTTCACTGATCATAAACTCGTTATAAAGGTCCAAGTAAGGTTGGGGAGACCAGATTATGATAAGGTCATCCAGTGAGTGGACATGATTTAATAATATAATCACATCAGAGACAAAAGTCATAAAAAAATATAGAAAAATAAGACACTGAGAAATACCATTCCCTGTATATAATTTTTTGGGCATTATGTTGAAACTTAGCCACAAATAGGTCTTCCAGCGTGCTCACTCATGTTCCCGTCAGGCAAAAGTACTTAAAAGCCATAAATGCTATGTATCATAACTCTTTATCTTATATGAATCCATTATTTGGTATTAGGCCGACCTGTAATATGACACCGTATCTACATTTTATAAAATGCAAATTATATTGATGCCCAGAAATCGGAATGATTCTGACTAAACATTCAACTACAGTGGAAGCAAATAGGAGACAAACTCTAGTATTTTCTTGTAAAAATATATTGAAGTGTAATAATTAGGTTATCATAAATTCAGTGTTAAATTTGTAATTTATCTCCAGGCAAATATACAAGGGTCACAATTAAGTTCTGACACTGGGTTTTTTATCTCCGTAATCGGTAACACCTGTTAGTCGACTTTGAAATCAAATACAGAAATCGGCCAATTTTCTATGCAGAACACTTGTCAACTTTAATATTTCAGCAGCGCGTTCACATAGAGTGCGGCCCAAAATGAACGGGTGTTCATCTGTGAATTTCCGAGCTGAGGCTTCCTATTAGAATCGTTGTTTCTATTATTTCACGAGAATGCGGCGTGCGATCAATCACTGAAAATCACGAAAATATATCTGCAACCTATACACGGACGCGCCAAATGGTCGAGAACATCTGGTCGATATAAATAAGTCAATGGGCAAATAAAGTGTGATCCATGAGAAGAGGGACAGCCAATAGTTTTGTGATTTGGAAATCCGAAGATTCTTCGAATATCGTATAATCTTTCAGAAATGGCTTAGAGCTAGACGGCTGGTGCGCAAACAAAATGTGAGACTCTTAGCGTTTTTCATGAGTGAATTATCAAGTCACGGTCAGAACTTATTAAATATGGCTCGTATCTCCATAGATGAACCTATCGCCACAGTATACTAGCCTATGTAATGACTATCCACTGTCTAAACGTCAATACTTGGTAGTTAGTAATGTACCCCTTTCTTTACATACGAGCACACCAGATCACCTGATAAAAACCCACATTTAATCCTTTCACGGAAATATCTTATAGACTACTGCGTGATAAAATAGCAGTTTGTGTTCACCAAAGTTCTACTTCCGGAAACTCATTAGTCGAGGCAAAAACGGTGCGTGCCATTGTAAACTTGTATTCTTCGGTAACTCCAAGAAAACATTTACTACAAGATCATCATACATGATAAAGTCAGTCACTGTAACATTTTGCCCACAACAATCCAATTACTCTGAAGCTTCAATGTTTGACTGATAAACAAATCTACCGAGACAAGAATCACGTACTACTCGCAAGAAGCGCGATAAATAAACACGGCTAGGAGTTTTGACGTAAGAACAAGGCGTGGAGCAAATCGTACAGAAGGGACAAACCAAACAGAAATAATGGTACTGTTATTGTATCGCTAAAGGTTTCATTGCTGGCGGGCTAATATCTGAATCTTTTCTTTTAAAGTTTCAAGTATCGCAGCGCTCAATTTTTCGATACTGTTATGTGACTATCTCATTGTGGACAATCTCAATTGTGGATTGTATTGCATAACCAGATGAGGCATTGTTGGGCAAGAGATTGACGAGTTTGATGAACGCACGGTTAAGCTAAGTGCTTTCGACTTTGTGAGAATGCTAACATCGAAAACAAGAAATCAATTTGATTATATCAAAATACATCGAACTGATACGAAAATTTCAGAGACAGAATTCCGATTATGACATCGAAAGTGTTGAGTATTGTATGTATCGATTCGGTCCGTAGACTTACTTCTGCAAGAGACCTAACCAAAGTAGTTCGAAACAACAAAAATAAATACGTCGGGGCAACAATAACATAATCACGTCAGATAATGACAGCGACAACATGATAAAACAAATAAATAGATTAAAACGTTTTCAGAAATCAACAACAAATAAACACATATGGGCCCAATCTCAAGCAAAAGCCAAAGAAAAAAAGTAATAAAATGTGAGAAAAAAAAACAACAAGAGATTAAGCTACTTCTGTCAATCAAAATTTGTCATTCATACGGCTTAAAAATAAACAAAGGGATAGAAATTCTGGAAATAAACTGGTTAGAGTGCGAACTTTTTAAATACAAAAAAAAGGTCCCACTATACCAAAGTAGAGCATGGAGCTATACCGGCAAGTGCTGAGAATGGAAAAGAATTATAGGCAACGATATGACCATGATGAAACAATCTCTTTACTCTAAATATATTTAGATTTTCCAGAAAGTTCTGTTGGCCTCTGGAAATGTCACCCCCTTGAGGTGAAAAAAAAAACCAACCCACTGATTGTCATTCATCTTATATGCACACTCTTCGTGAAAAGATACTATACTACAAAGGAAGCAAATAGGAGAGATAATTATGCTGTATATATAGCTCTAAAAATTGAGGCCAGCAAGTGATCAAAGCACAGTGTGACCACCATGAGACTGTGTCGAACAATGCATCAAGTAGGGTGCATAAGCCATTGTGTTATGAGCCAGAGAGTGCTCTTAAAAACCGGGGCAATTCCATAGAACGTGCCTTGACAGTTACACTGAAACAAAAGCAACAATTTTATCGCTTGGTCTTCGGATTTCCTCTCTTGCTTACTACTTAACTGTCTCTTTCATACGAACAGTGAAAACCAGTTTACTTAGACAATCCAGCTTGATGCTGGGGATTAAAAGAAAACAACATCAACAGCCTTGACATGGTCCCTCAAGCTAACAGCTTTCCAGAAGTAATCCGAACTTAATAATCTACATTTTGTCAATTGTAAGCATAACACGTGGCCTTATAATATGTGGCGGTTTGTTTGATTCACTTCAAAGTAGCAAAGCCTCACCTAACTGGATGCATGTAGATTTTACCCTCTGAATTGACGAAGTCTGTTGATATGACACATTCCATGGAAAAACCCTTCAGGCAATCTTAATAATCTTACCATAATGTGATCATGCCCTCCATTTTCGTTGTTGCTGTTGTCGATGGCGCTCCCGTTGAGGATGACGTTGCTGTTGTTGTCGCTGTGGCTCTGATTCCCATTGAGGTTCAACGGTCCCTCGTCGGAGGCGTGGCTTTCCTCCATTATGCCATCGTCCTGCAGGGAATAAGATACAAAATGAGATATGAGGTAAGGTGTGGGAACTTCAGGCAAGGTGAGGTACGGTAAGCCAAGTTAATTCAGTCTACTCCACTTTATCACAACCCGAATAAATGCAACTTTTGCTTGACTGAAACATTTTCCACAGTGTCTGGATAACCACAACTCCGGTATTCACAATGTTTTCTATGCTCTCCAAGAGTTACTAGTAGGCGGAGAGTTGACTGCATTTTCTATATTTAATGTTTTTATATCACTGAATCTGTTTGTACCAGTTTCACTTGATAACATACAAAACAACAAGATATGAAATGAGCTATGGCAATGTAACATATGGGAAGGTAAGGTACTGTAAGCCACTGATATACAGTTAATATTTTCTGAAAAGCTGAATTGGCTTGTATGGGTCTCATCTTGATAAGACAACACACCAAAGGGGACATGAAGTGGGGTATAGTGAGGCACGGCGAGTTAACATGAGGCAAGAAAAGGTAAGGTGAGCAACTGAAATACAGAATTCCGTTTTCAGTTTTGGTGTTTTCGTATCGCTGAATTTCCTTGAATGAGTCTCGCCTCGATTTAAAAAAACCAAACAAACAAACACACACACACACACACACACACACACACACACACACACACACACACACAGAGAGAGAGAGAGAGAGAGAGAGAGAGAGAGAGAGAGAGAGAGAGAGAGAAGAGAGAGAGAGAGCAAGGTAAGGCACGATAAGCAGTTGATATACAGTATCGCTGAATCTGCTTGTATGAATCTCACCCTCATGACACACAGATTAAAAAAACAACAACACATGAAGTGAGGTAAGCCGAGGAAAAAGGTGACATACAGAAAGCAACTGCTATTTTCTGCTTTCAATCTTTCCATACCAATGAATCTGGTTGTTTTTGTTTTTTTTTTTAACTTAGATAATAACCATAACATCAGCAACAACAAAACAACAACAACAACAACAACATGACAGATGTGCGGTGAATAATAAAAAATCTGGTCAAATAAAACGAAATAAGTAAATAACATTATTTCCTTCATTTTTGAAAAATGTTTTAGCATTACTGTATCTAATTCACCGTTTCGAAAATTTTTATATATCAAAAACAGAAGAAAAAAGGTTTTCTCGTGGCTGTACCAGGACACAGACGTCTACATTTTATGTACTACACAGCTATTTTCCAGTGGCAGTGTTTGTAAACCAATGACTCCCTATTAGTATAACTCAGTCATTATTGCTCTCCTGCTCCACTCTCAGGTCATATGGGTTTGTTTTTTTTTTGGTTTGTCCAGGATGGCTGATTCGGAAAGGCGAATTTCCCTGTTCTCATGTTTCAATGGTGTCATTAAGTGAGTACCAAAAAAAAATTCTTTTTAATCTATTGGAAAAAGTGTAGAATACGATCAATCTTTGATATTAAGTATGTCTTTGCCCTATGGAAAAAAATATACTTTTGAAATACTGAGGTATGCAAGGTCCGAATCATAGAAAAAAAATAATCAATACATAATATAATATTTATTCCTATGCATCGGGTACAATTATTATTCCAGAAATAATCATCTGGGTACGACTAATATATAACTTACACCACAGCACTTAAGTACATTTCACGCACATGAGCTTGGCTTTAGCTTTTAAAAAAAAGAAAAAAAAAACACCAACTTTATTCACAACCTATTGTGTACAAACAAGCAATACTTTATGCCTGTCAAACACAGACAGACCTTATGAAGAAAACGCACAAGACAAACCAAAATTAAATGACACTTTGATGGAATCGCACGAATGAACCTTCGACTTATGAGTGCGCTTCCCTAATACTCGTATAGGCTATGGCTCTAGAGTTTTTATACATTGTAAAAGCAAAGGAGTTCGAAGGCACACTATGAAAATGTGTGCCTGGCGAGCTATTTTCATTAAACTGAAGGCCAATTTAACCTGCGATGCCGATCTCCGTTAAGCTGAAACAACGTGCAAGTTATAATACCGTCCCATTGTGGCACCGACGTTACTAATTATGATAAAAGACCTACAAATGGAGCTTAGATGCAGAAGACGTCACACGTTTATTAACACATTTACCACAATTGTTGAGAGTTCTGAAAACTGAAGGGGATCTTTAAAGAGATCTATAAAGGTGACCGAACATGGCAAAACAACGACTGTTTCTAAACTGGAGGGACCTTAACGACCTGCGATGCCAACACATCCTATCTCAGCGTAGCCCTAACAACGCTCAAGTTATAATACCGCCCAATTGTGGCAACGACGTTAATAATTTTGAGATAATGATATACAAGACCTACAAATGGAGCTTAGATGCTGAAGACGTCACAAGTTTATTAACACGTTTAACGTGTTTGAGAGTTTTGAGAACTGAAAGGGGTCTTCACAGAAATCTAAAGAGGTGACCGTACGTGACACTACAACGACTGTTTCTAAATTAAGGTGATACATCAATTTCTTAATTCCATACAGGGCGTGTTAAAAGCAAAGAAAGTGATAAAACTTTCATATTACCTCCGTGCAGCAGCTAAGGATAGTAACAAATGCGTATCTCATAAAAATAACTGCTTCATTGGAGAATTGGATGGTTCATATTATNGGGGGGGGGGGGGGGGGCAGGATTTAAAGCTCGCTAGAGCGGTTGTGGTATAAGGAGACCCTCAAAAGTCCAGACAGGGGCGTAGCGTAATGGTAGTCAAATAGTCACTGACTACCGCTTGGAAACAAGGCCTCATAAACAAACTCTAAAATACAGGCCTATAACGAAAAATAATCGAAAGAAGAACTACCAGCGCACATCACCTATTGTGGTTTAGAAGACTAAGCTTAACACAAAAAGCTGCCCTGACTATCATAGTCAATCTCCTGGGCCGCTCCACTTGTACTGCGCTATGCCAAACTAATGGCAATTGCACCCTGATTGAGCCCCAAACTCAGAGCAGCTCAGCTAACCAAAATATAGCAGCGCAAGTCACTTTGAATTTTTGACTACTAGAGATAACTCGCGAGCAGCTCCTCTTCTTCTACAGTATACGCAAAAAATCAGCACATCCACCCGGACTGAGCCCCAAAGGCTCGCGCGACTGGTGTTAAATTTCCCATGCCTATAGTCAAAAATCTAAATGCCCACCCCGACAAACGAGGTTACGAAAGAGGTCGAGTCTGTGGTTCCTCTTTTTCCATTGGTTGAGTTGGAATGAGCTCATAGTGTTGGCCTTGGCCTAGGCTAGGGCTATATGAGACTTGCCCAGTGTTACCACTCGTAGGGATTTACCCTTACGGTAGGGTAAAGTCGCTTTTCATACATTGATGGGAAAAATCGTGATATGTAAGGTAAAGTGTGTACATGTCTCGTTTTCTTCTTTTTTTTTGTTTAACAGTAAAATATTAGGATATGTTCCACTCATTTTTGCTTTAAGATCGTATGGAAATGTAGGGAAGTCCCTCTCGCTGCAGGACTAAAGCACACGATCAGAGTGGCAACATGAGGCTTTTCCGCGTCAGTTTCGGCCTAGATTTAGACCTTGTAGATGTAGGTAGATCTGTGTTGTGGGAAATGCAATGTCTGTTTCTTGCTATACGGTGGATGCAATTGTGCAATTGCAGAAACAAAATGAGATAACCTATGAGAGGAAGCTGGATGTAAAGGCTAAAGGTAGGCCTATGCCATTCTTCACTTTTCAAGGAAAGCGACAGTGCCGACTTGCACAAGTCTGTTGCAGTTGTTTTGAAAGCTGCCCTCACAACTTCATTAACCAGTGTTGCCTGCGAGCGATCTTTTAATGTCTTGAGGATTAAGGATTACACACGCTCAACGATGAGCCAGACAAGAACAAGGAATATGATGATCCTAGCTGTTAAAAGAAATGGCATTAAAACCTTCATTTTACGACACTGTCATCGATCACTTCGCTCACATGAAGGAGAGATTAATCACTCTTATCTATAAGGAGTAAACATGACGTGAGTACAATAATTGTTGCTGTTATCGTTGTTTTGGTTGTTTTCGTCAATATAAATTATTGCTGTAATCGTACATTCTTGCTTTAGATGGTGAAGCAAAATGTGCTGTAGGTTGTCAGTTTCTTGGATTTATCGCATCCCACTTAATGCAGGTGACCTTGGGGGGAAAATTGCGACAGTTCGCGTAATTGTGCAGGTTTGCCTACCCATTGCCGACTACCGCGCTACGCCCCTGAGTCCAGAAGTAATTTCCCTAGATGATGAACATCACCTTTAGGGATGAGTAAATTTATATTAAAAAACTCTTGAGAACAGAGCTACAAGCAAATCCGAGCGTCTGGGCATAAAACCTAGAAATTATTCCTACCCACTTCAAAAAAATATTATTACATAATGTATCCCAAAATCTAAACTATAAAAATGAAAACTTATGGCTGAATTTGTTTGTCCGGGGTAGAAATTTATCTTTTAATTTAAGGGTTTCAATTTTGGCAAGTAATCCGCAATTAACGGGGAAGGATCCGTGCGACAAATATACCTGATCCCAGAAGATTTAGAGAGGCATTGTGCACTGAACCTAGGGAACAGAATATACAGTCACGCAATTAAAAAAAAATGCTTGCCTGATTTCCACTCTAATACTGCATAACACTGAAAACCCAGAGATGCCAGGTTAGCGTTTTGAGGCCAAATTCTTCGACAGCTCTGACTACAGCAGTGTTACTATAATAAAGACAATATCAATGTATGTAAATACAGCACGAGTTTGACTGCCTGTTCCCCTCCCCCTCCCAACTTCCATGTCGCTTCCCCAGACATCGACGGGACAACTCAGCTCGTACATACATAAGGGCATAACTACTACAAACAAGCAAAGTTTAATGAGTGTTAAAGGCAATGTGCAGAGTTTGCTAAATAGAAACAGCGCACCTTTTTAATTTTTTAATGTTTTTTTGTTTTTGTTTTGTAGAAGTGGGGAATGAGCTCACCTGATACAAACACAATCATGCTCGTACAAGGCAGAGTAAAGGGAAGATGTGTGCGTTCTAACATCACCATATCTTCCTTGTTTCTTTCTTTATTCTCTCTGCATTTGTTTGTTGAGGACTTTTACCCATGCCCTACATTGTTGAAGCATATCGTGCTGAAGTGTACTCGCTCTCTATTTATGAAGGGCGAAGCAGATGCTTTTAAAGAAAGAGGGTGAGGGTGGATTTTTTTTTTCACAGCACTGAAACACAGGGTATGTCAGAGCAAAAACATGTTACTAGTATCCTATGGAGCTGACGAAAACTGTGAAAAATCCGGTGTTTTCTTTAACGATTACTGGAAGCATCGGGTTTTTTTTTTCTTTTGTAGGGCAAACGACAGAGAGAGAGAGAGAGAGAGAGAGAGAGAGAGAGAGAGNAGAGAGAGAGAGAGAGAGAGAGAGAGAGAGAGAGAGAGAGAGAGAGAGAGAGAGAGCACTAATGGCATGGCATGGCATGGCATGGCGGAAAACATCAGACATAACATGACCAGGTTATCGAATGGACAGACAGACAAAAATTATTCTCCTTCATCATGGCATTAGTGTTTACGGCGAGCTCTCTTCTGTCTCTTGCCATACAAAAAAACAAAAACGTCCGCTAGAATTCGGCTTTGTTGTACGCGAATACGGTCTCCAGTGTTTTTGACAACTTTACAGGATGTCCAAGAAACAATGCAGTGGACCAAATAACCACTGTCCATATATTTAGCCCCCCTTAACCTCTCATCAGGTCTTACTATTCGCTTTGCAGGCGATTCTGACTGGACTGAATAAGATGAAGCAAGGCAAAACTAGAAAGCGGATGAGGAAGTAACTACTCTAGTTACACTTGCAGAATGAAAGGCAGAAGTTGTAAAAATACAAAAGGATTCTCATTAACTCGAAAGGGGGGAGAGAAGGGGTGGGGGGGAAACTGATCAAGCGGAAAGTGTATGATGCTGACAAGTGAGAGAGCAAAAGAGCAGTTGGGACCTTAAAACAAATTGAAAAAAAAACGAGACTTCAGAATGTCGGATCATAAGAAGAGATGCTTAGATTGGAGGCTCTGTACTGACCTGGGATATACGCTTGAGCATGCCAAAATCTCGGAAATAGCCCAGTGGTATGACATGTTCACTGAACGCCCTCCTGTAAGCCACGTGGAGGGCGTCTTCGCGCTGAAGACGATCGAGTCGCTCGAGGTTATCGTCCAAGGACTGAAACCTCTGCCTGCACACTCCGCCAACCGTTTCCCATATTGGGTGGGGCACAGGAGTTTCAAATTCAAAGCGGCTGGGCGAGGATTTTCGCCTGTTGTTGCAAGGAGCACTACCACCGGAGAGAGTCGTGGCCATGACCCTGGGTATGAATATTTCTCTCGAGTTACCCGCCATGCCCGGTAAGAAATAGCATTTGTCCACAGATCGGTTGCCCGCCTCACCAAGGCGACACTTTTCAGAGGCGTCCAGCAGACGTTCATAGCCAAACATGTTGTAGTCCAACTCTAAGCTACTGGCAGCTCTTTTGGCGTTTCTGGGATAATTCAGCGGGCCCGTGGCGTGGAATCGACGACGATCATACAGCGGATTTAGACCGCTCGCTGGTGGGAACATAGCGCTGGGCTTCGCTGACCATTCTTGTGACAGACTAAAAGCATCTTGCTTCAACAACTTGGGCTGACGTTGCTGCTGCTGCTGCTGTTGTTGTTGTTGTTGTTGTTGTTGTTGTTGTTGTTGTTGCTGTTGTTGATAGGGAGCAGTTGTGGATCCGGCACTAGTGGAAGGAACAGTCGAACCCCTGGTGCTGCCAATTATTTTGACATCATCGTCATCTTCGCCACTGCCAAACACTGAATCTTTCCGGCGCACATCCTGATCGCCATTCTCCGATTCCTGCACAGACATAGGAACAGCTGTGCCACAGTCCTGTTCCGCTGTTGTCGTCAACCCGGCAACAGTACCCGTTTTCTTTTGATCCTGAAATTCTCCTCCAATGTCGGGTCCTGGGCCAAATGACAAGGCTGGTGGTTCCGCACCGTCAAGTGACAAATTCCTTTTTGAAGCAAGTGATAGTCTGGGTCTCTTTCTGACTTCAAGAAGACCAGAATCAAAAGAGGCAGATTTTTCTTTGCGGGCGACAAAATTTCCAGATTTCTCAGACAATTTTCGGTATTTTTCGGACACTAAAACACCTCTAGTAAGGTCCGGGCATATTATATCCAGATTTAGTGGTTGTCGGCGTTTAAGAGAGTCTACACAGGAAGCGTGGAGCAATGGCGGTGGTCCAGAATCTGACAATTCGCTAGAACAACAAGGATTCTCAGGACTTGAAGCTGAGCCTATGGTAATTTTACAAGTCTCTGAGGCATCAGACTCGAGTCTCATTGCTGAGGCTTCATCGCCCATCCAAGGAAAAATGAATCAAGCAACCAAAAACACACATCGCCAATATGAAAACAAGTACTCCTCACATTGCGGAATATCACATATGCAGGTGGGTGGGTGGATGAATAACTGCCATTAATATTTAAGTAAAAAAGGCCAGCTGTTCTACTTATGTAGATTTACGTTCATTTGTACCTATGCACCTGGGCTTAATAAAGTTATTGTTATTGTTATTAAAATATCCACGTACTTTCACGCTGGAAAGAATAAGAAATTTAAGCACTGAAATGCAGGCATGAAGTCAGTCAATTTTTCTTTAAATTCCAGGTAGGAAATCTATGTATCTCTTCAGAAAGTATTAACGACATAGACCATAACACTAAAGTTGCGATATTCATCAACACTGTGGTCTTTGTCACGTGTAGATATAAATACTAAGAGACACACCTCTCTATTGATTGCACGGCCGACCTTCTACAGAATGAAATGGACACTCACTACTCTATGCACCTACTCCAAAACACGTGCTAGATATTAACTTAAGAATGTTGTGACAAAAAATATGGAGCTTGTCCTTGACCACATAGCTATGTCACATCATACTTATTTTTAAATTCTTAAGAACCCAAACGAAACCATTGATCTACACAGCTAGCTGACATGTATCAAAATATGTCCACCTGAACACTTTGATTGCCAAGACGATTCCGCAATAATTCTCTAATGAGCTCTGCTTTGCATATGACTGACGACACGCCATACGTCCCAATAGAAAGATTTCATTTTCAAGTTTGGATCTCTTTCGTACCATTATGGCAGAGGTTAGTATGCATATGTAGCATCTGCTGATGTTACGATCGTACTAAACGTTACGAACTAGGTTAGAAATTACGATCTGATTCCAAATTGTGACGTGCGATATAATCGTAACTCCGGAAAATCGCATTTGCGTATGCCTCTTTCTATTATAACGTTATTATGATCCGAATTTAAAAATAAAAGCTCCCTATTAATTTTAGAACAACTCTGCACCAGAGACAGCAATCGTCCAGCTAATTCATCTACGCCAAACGGCGTCCCTCTAAAGTTTATTGTGACTGCCAAGAAGACTGCGCAACTAAACGAAGACAGTCTCCGTAAAATGTAGCATTCCACTGAACTGGACAGACCCATTACATTTTCCTGAAGTCGTGAAGCAACCATCCCACACGCTAAGGAAATCTACTTAACAATTTTATGTTCTGATATTCTGAGGTCCAGGTATGACTTATTACCAGTGATAGCGGTCTCAACATATACTTACAGATGTTTTGGTCTCTTTTGTTAAAAATAAACACCAAAAAAAAACCTCTTCAGTGACAGACCCATTACCAAAAAAAAAAAGGAATGGCAGATAACAATATAATATACGCCATGTATACATACTTATAAATGTTTCGGTCTCTATTGTTACAAACAAAAAACCCCAAATCTTCAGTGACAGACCCGTTACCAAACGCAAGAGTGGCGTGAATCGAAGAGTCAGTTTGAAAGCTAAACATCTTACTTCTGTATGTTACATACATATAAATAAGTTCGACTTTCATTGTGAATCGTCTCTGATACTCTGGAAAGGGAAAGGAGGGGNGGGGGGGGGGGGGAGAGGCTGGAGAGTTTATAATTTATAATTACACATAAACGCAGTACATAATCAGTTCTACTCATCTTGATTTAAACTTCATAACTGTCGGCTGGGTGCGACAAAGCGCCCGAAGGTATAAGGGCTTATCGCATGAGGCTGCACTTTTCTTTTTATTGACAACTTTCTCTCGATGGTTTTGTTTCGCACAAATTCAAGTCTCGTGGGCTATATGCTAGCAAAAAAATATTGTATGTGTAAAGAAACAGACCATAATCAGTTTCGTGCATCGATCACCAAATCAACGGATGGAGCAAAACACGGCAGGGTTATCATACGGTATTTCATGCCTCATCCTTCGATCTAGCATTGTCTCATGCCGGTTTCAATGAGTCTTGATTACTGAAGCTTTATTATCGATGCTTTGCAAGTACTGGTCGTATCTGATTCTTCTTTACATCTGTGATTGAAGGCTGAAGGATAACGCATGCTATCGGATGCACGACATCAGCGTTCTACAACCCCC
>JAWQUT010000244.1:665662-694962 GCA_033807755.1 Ellobium chinense
CGTCAGAGGTCAAAAATCGTCGACCTGACAACAAACAACACCGCCAACGATAAAGATAATGCCCATTAATGGCGCCCTCCGAGTGAGGGGGCTTTCCCGGTGATGGACAGCGACTATTAAGTTGTGTGCTCTACGATGACAGGCGCAAAGCCGCGCAATGCACCTTGCTGCACACCGAGAAAAAGTCACAAATTATGATGACGACTGGAGGCTTTGGGAGGGGGGCCGGGGACGGTGACCAACGGGTAATGTGACATGACCTAGGCAGCTGGGTCAGCTCAGTCATGTCTGATAGTTGCTGACATATTAATATACACAACAAGTAGGTTACTGTGACCTTGATCTTTGGGGGCAGCCACACCTTTGGTGGTCACACCTGTGCGGTCAGTACAGGTAAAGACCATCATTTTTTTTTGTTTTTTTTTGTTAAGTGTGTATAATATAGGAGCGGACTAAACTATTGCTACTGTTCACAGCGAAACTACAAAGCAAGGCAGAACTCGCACGCACGTGATTACAAGTAAGGCTAAGTATGGAGAGTAGAATGACTGCCTTAAACAATGGGAAATACACGCCGGCTGTGTCAAGACTAGGGTATCTTGCAATCTCGCATCCTGGGGCGAAGAAAATGTTGGCACCCCATTCTCTCTCTCTCTCTCTTTCTGTCTTTCCCCGTCCTTGAAACCATTCCCCTCTAATATAAAACAAGGACAACTCCGAAAATTTTAAAAAACAAAACCTACCCCACTCGCCACCAGAACTTTTCCCCCGCCCTGATGAGTCCAGCGTCCCAAGAACTGTCCCGCCTTCCCCACCTGCACCATTAACCTACTATGTATGTCAACTGTCAATACATATATGAACACACCGTCGGTCTTTGTCACTGTCTGAAGTCCCTTTTTTCAGCCTTCAATGGTATCAGATGGCCCCGAAACTTAACAAGAATCAATTTCTTCTCTACACAATAATAATGATTGTCATATTTTATTATTAATGTACTCAGATTCCTTATGTGATATATAACAGCAAATTAATTTGAATGAGATGTGGCTATTACCTTTCTGTGTACTCTTATTATGCACCTGATGTGTACTGTCAATTTTATCTTTAGTTGAGTACTCATCCTGGAGAATGCTAACGTTGGCTATGGCGGTTCTGCTATCGCGCTCTCGAGTAGGACAATACCTTTGTCTATGTCCCTTTTTCTTAGTTACAGTAGAAACATTCAATATGATGTTCAGAGTTATCTTGCCTCCTTGTTAAGCTATGCGGATAGCTGCATGGTGACAACCTCTTTGCATCATATCTCGTCCGTTGCTGTGGATCGTGGAACCACCACATTTTCATATCGAATTTAGTACATTCCTGCCCATGTTTTGTTTTCGTATGAAAAGCTCTCTATCACAATCTGCTGCCGTCCGCTTAAATGTAACTTTATCTTATTTTGAATAGAGCGATAAATGGAGCCCCTCATAATCGCAACATTCAAAAAACCCCTGGGGACTTCCCATACGGCCGAGGCGGCTATTTATACCCGTTCCGAAATGTTTGGGATATTATTTCGAATGATTCTGTTCATCTGCCGCCTGTCTTCTTTAAATTCTTCGACGCCATGTGTCAGCATCTTTATGTCGTAGAGGACTATTGCATTACGGACGTCTATTACTAAACTTGTTAGTAAGCCCGATACCGAGCCCGTTTCCTAGTGTGCTTTTACTGACTATCTGCTCGATACATACATCGATCCCACTTTTTTTTCCCCCCATAGCTAGTGGAGCCATTCCAATGTCTTGGCTAAGGAGACAACAATAAATGGGTGTGAAAGATTCCATCGCGAATTTGACGACACGTTTTTCTCGCTACACCTGTCAGTTTTATGTCTTTCTGGATGTGTTAAGACAGTCCCTGATGTAAGAAAAAGAAACTACCTGAAGATGACAATTGACATTGGCCACAGCTACCGTGAGTCCAGGCACACAAAGGAAAGTTGTTGTTGTTGTTGTTGTTGTTGTTGTTCTGAAGGAACTGACAGAAATGTTACGCGAAGAACAAAAAAACCACACGTACCTATTTCAAGTGGCCACGCTGAAGATAAATACAAATAATCTTCAATTGTTAACCAATTTCCGGAGAGAAAGAGAGAGAGAGAAAGAGGAGAGAGAGAGAGAGAGGAGAGAGAGAGAGAGAGAGAGAGAGAGAGAGAGAGAGAGAGAGAGAAGATAAACCTCACTTCTTGAATAATATCTATACAGTATTAAGGACTATTGGTGATCCCAGTAACCGAAAAAAGACATGACGAGCAGAGAACACAAATCTTTTAAAGCTATTCATATTATGTGACGGCTTAAGATTAACCCGCAACAAATGGCAACGGCTGCATTTAACACACAGCTTTCATATGATTACACGTTTAGGTAAATATAGATAATATTAATATATGTCTCTTTATTAATAGACATGCGTTCTCTTTAAATGTTGCACATCATTCAATCCCAGATGTTACTTTCAGGTTGAAAGTGTTCTTTCTCTCTCTAATCTTTCCTGTTTTATCATTTTTTTGGTTCTTGTTGGTTTAAATTTGTGCGTCATCTCATTTAAGTTATCTCCTGAGTGAAATTCATTACTGCTTTCTTTTTTTCTTCTTTTTCTTTCTTTCTTTCTTTCTTTCTTTCTTTCTTTCTTTTTTTTCTTTCTTTCTTTCTTTCTTTCTTTCTTTTCTATCTTTCTTTCTTTTCTATCTTTCTTTCTTTCTTTTCTATCTTTCTTTCTTTCTTTCTTTCTTTCCATTTTGTCCCTTATCGGTAGGTCATTGTGGTAACCAATTATTTTTATCTTTGTCGGTTTTCTTTCTTTCTGTCTTTCTTTCTTTCTTTCTTTCTTTCTTTCTTTCTTTCTTTCTTTCTTTCTTTTCTCTCGTTCTTTGGTGTCAATATCTTCAACTATTTCTTACGGAGCTCCCTTTTAATGTGGAAATGTAATCGCGTTGGCAGTTGTAAACCACGCACAAAGCGTTGCAATAAAGTGCAAAAATAATACGACCAAGTTGGAAGATAAAGGATAAAACGCACAAACAACGCAGGCATGAAATGTCGGTTGTTTACATTACAAGTACGAGATAGCGTTCGGTCGCCTAGCAACCCTCACAAACAACCCACGTAAACAACGGGCCCGGGGGCCCCGACAAGGCTAAAGTAAACAAACGCTTGTTTATGAAAAGTGTGGCACGGCTGTTTAGAACAACATCCCCGTCTCCAGCGCCCCCGACCAACCAACCAAAAGCTCTTGGAAATATGGTGATTTTTCAATACCGGCGTGTTACTTGCCCCCGAGTACATGGGTTTATAGTGGGTGGGTGCTTAAGTTATTCCGCAGGATGAAGGAGGAGGAGGCGGTGGAAGGCGCTGACTACAGTCTCAGGAACGCGAGGAGACGGGAAGGGGAAAGGACAAAGACCATGGATTTACTATTGAAGAAAGAGACTGGAAGAGAGCAGATGAAAGAGAAAAGATGGAAGGAAGCAAATGGAATAATTAATGGTCAAAGTAGGAGGATGGTATTTACCCAATGTGTTAGGTGTTTACTACATAGATACGCCTCTTTCACCGGCGTCCGGTATGTGGAGCATAAGCCACACTCCTGTAAATTATGTAGGTAATGAAAGCTGTCAAAGGTATCACAAATGAATACCATTTGGTAACGAATAACGCTTTTGAAAGAAGTTGCAGAATTTAAAAAAAAAAATTGATAATGCAGGCTACGTGCTATTGAGTGACTGGAGTAGTCTATATGATATAATGATAGATAAATCATATAAAGTGGACGAAGGAGAAGACATGAGAAGGAGGGGAAACGATGCAAGTGAAAGACAGCAAGGAGATGGTAGAGAGACGCTGAAAAAGAACAGTGGAGGAAAAAAACATGGGCGAAGAAAAGTATAGAAAGTATAAATAAAGAAACAAACAAAACAAAAAAAAATGTCCGAAGAACTAGGAAGTGAACGTGAGATACATGACAACAGCGAGAAGATGATGAGATGTGACGGGAGAAATTTAGCAGGTCTGATCATTTCAAGATTTTCTCAATTTCCTGGGGAGCATACAGTGCGTATCACTCATCTGCAAGCCCTGACCACCAGTATTCTGGCAGGAACTTTCACTGCTTATAGCCAGGTACCCATTTTACAGACTAATGAGGAGGTGAATGAGAAGCTTTCCTAAGGCATTTACATCACGACTATGGCCGGAATCGACCCCAAGGCCTTCAGATTAGTCCAATACCGCAACCATCTGGCCACGCTGCTCCAGGCTACTACTTCTGGAGTCTTTCAACGCGTTTGCATGCTTATGTGCCAAGCCGAGGACGTGACCAACATGGTGGGTCATCCGCACTTTCGCGACCACTGACTTTAAAAACTATTTGCTCTGTACGTCACAATTAACTGCAGCGGTGACCCATCTTTATTTTTACCCCTTCGATGCCGTTTATTCAAACTGTCAATAACGTAGACTGTATTTAAAAAATAACAGCCACGAAAAAAACAAAACCCTTTTGCATTGCTGATATGGCCCTAATGATGGGCCGGTACTGAATTTTAAATATCTAGTTCTAAATATTGAAACCATCGATTCTGTTTTATCCTCACACATAATACTAAAAAGGCATAACGATACTACTGATACTTATCGATATTTACGATACTTTTAATGCTTCCGATACTTTCGGAACTGATGACATTCTCTGACACCATCCTTTGATATCAGATCATTGTTGTCGGGTTTGTGAGGCAAGGCATGAAACCGGATAATTTCATACAAATGGGTAGAAAATCCTGTTTGGATCAGAGAAATTGCAACCGCTTAGACTATACTGAAAACACCGTGACTGTATCGAAATGGTAGAGCTTGGGATTCAATGATCAATGATGAATCGAAATTCTTCACTATCGAAAGAATCAATATTCAGAAACGATACTGCCCAGTTACCTGACCCACAGTAGAAATCACCTTGATGACAAATGAGGACATATGACGATAGCGCAAGTCAAACGCGAGGGGCATGAAAGATATACGATCATAATCCCAGGCTGCTATCTTTGTCACGCAGGATTATCGCTGAATAATTTGCCTATCGAGCTATCTATAAATAACAACAAAAACACACAAAGGTTACCAGGTCATTGCATCGGCCCCAGTTGATGCACGACATACCTAGGGCATGACGGCAGATTATGAAACTATTGGCTTGGCCTGTGAAGCGTGGCACAGTGGTGGGTAAATGTTATCTATGACATTATAATTTCACTGCTGAAGTTAAACAATGTTAGGAACAGCCCTTTGAATCTAGGCAAAGGTACACTTGTGCACAAGAAACAAACCAGCAAAACGGTGGCCCATTTGCCCCCGACTTCGGCGTTCTGTGACTTGACAATTTTAGTGCTGTTATATTGAGTTAAGAAACAAAGGCGGATTCCTGGATTCATTAGTACCAGGCACAACAAAATGAAATCAATAATTTTATGCATTACTGAGATAGTGAAACAGGGCTGCGTTGTGCTTAACAGGAGAAATTTTTTGTTACCGCAAAATGGAAGTTTCAATTTCCACCACGGCACATGGCTAATCCAAGCCGGTTCACTGAGAGTAGATCAATCAATTAATCAATTGCCTACCTATCCCCCCATCCATCCATCCATCCATCCATCCATCCATCCATCCATCCATCCATCCATCCATCCGGTGGTGATAGTAGTATAATCATAGATCGATCAGTCTGACTGTTACGAGCAGTTTCTATACATGTAGTCTTACATGTGTGTGTGTGTGTGTGTGTGTGTGTGTGTGTGTGTGTGTGTGTGTGTGTTTTCACATTTTGTTTGTTGAGTATCGGGAGGGGGGGAGGAGGTGGGAGGTGAGATAGGAAGGAGGAAACGTTGAATGCATGTTATCTAATAAAGCCAAAGCCATGTCAAATGGAATACACGAAGAACTAGATGTTATGAGAGATCATGTGTTAGCCAGCTAGAGATCTGATCCAGAAAAGGAATGTGAGTAAGAACTTAACTGATTTGAACTTCGTGAAAAGGCTGTGACAACGCACAGATCATAATATTTCGTTTTAAGATCGACAAAGAAAGAGAGACATGACAGATTATACGGAGACAGAAAAAGAGAGAGAGTATGGGAGTGACAGAGAGAGAGAGAGAGTATTGGACAAGGAGAGATACTAAGAGAGAATATATGGGTGTGTCAGAAAGGTGTGTCGGAAAGAGAGATAGATAGTGATAGACAGACAGAGAGAGAGAGAGAGAGAGAGAGAGAGAGAGAGAGGAGAGAGAGAGAGAGAGATGACCACAAGAACTATCGTTATTCACATGAAGACATACTACTTTTACCAAACAACAACAACAAAAAAGTTACCATCGTTGCAATACAACCATCCACGATATCAGCAGCTACCATCCACAGGTCGAATCCGCATAATAGCAACGCCTCGGAAGCACAGCGAAAGTTGTGATTTGTAAATGGACTCCATGAACAACGAGCACGGCTGTAACGGGAACCCAGTTGTATCGTGCATGATCTCAAATCCCCCATTTCCTCTTCCTCTTTGTTTTTGTTGTATATTCTTTTGAACGGGACTGGAAGAGCCAAGAACCCGGCTATTACGGCATAACTGCTTCACCTTCGTGAGAGTTTTTTTTTTTTTTGCATGGACGTAGGGAAGTTCGTTAGTTGACCAGTTGGTGACATCGTCTCGATCACTGTTTACAAAGCTCATTATCAGGAACTATTTCACATAATATCAGGAGTCCATAGAGATTGCAGATTACATCACGAACGGCAAGTCTGTATATTTAAACATTGAGCATAAAAATACCTTTCAGGTTACTCCTTTGGCAATCTTTATACTCCAACCCGGGAACAACGGGTCACGACCACGCCGTTATTACCGAGTTGTAATGGGTTTTAAGATACTTGTCATGGAGAAGGCAGCCTTATAGACCCCATATCAGAAAGTTGTGATTAAGCAGATTGCCCAGTAAGCGGAGTTATTGCAGCTCAGAGGATTAAGTATGTCCTTAGTCATCACCCAGGTCACACCAACTTGTACATTATCTCATTTAAACCATCTTTTCCTTGCGCCCCTCTTGTTGAGCAAGACTTTCAACTTCCAACCCCCTGCATGGATTATTATCACCGCTTACCACAGTCAAATCTCGATAGCATCCATGATATATCTGACGTAATCATATTATCGAGATCTAAATGATATAACAATAACGAATCTATGCACATAAATTATTGTAACAAGGTAAGAATATTACAGACATCCTTTCCATTAAGTCTCCACCTTTACAGTATTATTTGGACTAAGGGGAGGGGGAAGGAGAGGGGTCCGCATAGTGAGAGTTGCACACATTATTATCATCGGCACCATAAGTCCATACAACACTTAATTTTCTCGGAATCATTTCCAGTGGGACATACAAGAGAGGTTCCACTCAGCAGTGCGAAGGGGAAGATACGTGTACTGTATTAGACGGTCTGAGCTAGACTAATATTAAATTGTGAGATGAGAACGAGGGAGGGGAGTCTTTTTCAACATTTTTTTTCTTGGAGGAGGGGCNGAAGACTGATGGAAGAACCGAAATAATACAACTTCAGCCGACACCCGCTGAAACGCCGACAGTTCTTTCCCTAAAAAATATATACGAGTACCGAATAATGTGTTATTATTTGATAACTGACAATAACCAAGCCGACTGAAGCTGACGATAATAGATTTACACACTCAATTCAAGTATGCTGGTAAAAAAGAACGATATGAGAAAGAGAGAGAGAGAGAGAGAGAGAGAGAGAGAGAGAGAGAGAGAGAGAGAGAAAGAAAGAGAGAGAAAGAGACACTGGCAGGCAGACAGACAGAAACCAGCTTTTGAAGCGTATGTATAACGAAACTTCTCTTTCAAGTGGGAAAGGAGGGAGGGTAGGGGCATGGGGTTCAAGGATATTGCGACAGTATCTTTGCGACTATGCCATTGGGAAAGAAAGGAAATATAAAGCTGACCTTAACCGCCCACCCCTTCCCGTAACTCTGCGGACCCACCTCTGTTGTCCTTGGCTGGTTCTGGTTATTACACATTCATCCTTAATAACTGATTACTACTGCATCCAAACACTGTACTGTAGTACCATGACACTGCACACAATAGACCCGTCATTATGATATAACATATTACTGAGTGTCATTAGAAAGTATTCGGCATTTCCGTGATGACCACCCACGAACAACAGGCACACTGTCCATACCCCATCCTTCCTCGCACAACTATGGCACCACCATCATCGTCATCACCATCATCATCAGCATCATCATCATCATCATCATCATAACTACCATTGTCATCATCTTCGTCAACGTCATCGTCACCGCCACCACCGCCACCGCCACCACCACCACCAATGTCATTGTGTATCTGACTGAGTGGCATTTAGTATACTATCGACTACACAGGGCCGTAACAAACCAACCCTTATTACTTAAAAGACATTTNNNNGGGGGGGGGGGGGGGGGTGTTGGGGTGAGATTTAGACGTCTTTAATCTAAAACAGGTCGTGATGATATCTGGTAGGAAGGCCTACCAATCTGAAAAGTTCAGTGTAACGGCGTATTGGGTACTGGGAAGGATTGGGGCCACGATATGGCTAAAACGGTCCTGCTACGCGCTAGTCTGTTCATTCAGTTTCGTGACAGCAAGCAAAGTAAGTAATATATACAATAACAGAGCATGATATATATAATAACAGAACATGAACTGTCAACAACACCATTCGTCAGTGTCTGTCGTTGGCAGCCGTTGCGTCTTACGCTGCTGTACACACTTTTATTGCTATACACTACAGTACTTCATCGGGGGACAAAGTACTCAGGGCACTGATGATGTAGTGGTGTGTGTGTGTGTGTGTGTGTGTGTGTGTGTGTGTGTGTGTGTATACGTGTGTGTGTGTGTGTGTGTGTGTGTGTGTGTGTGTGTGTGTGTGTTATTGTGTGTACGTAAGTGTGTGTGTATACCGTTGATTTTTGCCACATCCTCCTCTGACACAGAGCCATAAATAAAAAGTTCCACTCACAAATTTGAAACTGAAGATGATAGCCACCATTTTATCGAGCTCTCACTTCCGGTTTACGCAAAAGATGCTACATTTCTACTACACTTCCCCGCCGCTACTAACGCACAGCAGTAGAACAGCAGCAACAACAACAACAGCAACAAAAACGCACCGGTACCCTGAGAACTTCTTCTAGTAAGGGGTTGTGAATTCAAAGGGTACAGTCTGAAAGACAAGACTGGTCATTTCCCAAACTTGACACGAAAAGTTCTTGGTGGGTGTAGAGTGAATACCAATGATTAAAAAAAAACAACCCAACAAATTGGGAGGAGGAGTTGAAGGAGTGAGGTGGAATAGGGTGTGAGAGACATAAGACCATGAGGTGTGTGTGTGTGTGATTNTCGGGTCGGGTGGGGAGTGGGGGAAGAGAACATGGGAGAATCACCTACTCAATAATGATCGATATTCACGAAGGCCACAGAGAGAGAAGGCTCAAAAGAGGCACACAGAGGTATAATAGACTTTTTATGAAGGCGCGAAAGCACCCATCACCCCCTCCCCTCCCCAATCTTTCTACACTACACCACTGTGTGAGCATGGCATTCATAAATAAACAATTATGATGCATGAATAAGATATAATGACAGTTATCGGAATATGTTGCCTTCTGGCTGCGCGTACTCAATGCAACTTTCAAAATCGATTTGTCGCCCCTAACTAACTGACAAGAGCAAGAATTTATTTACCCCAACAAATATTATACACGGCCAAATGTGACCAGTTTCAAAAACATTTTGCAACCGGAGAAATAAGAAACTTCTACAAAACAGCTTTAGCTAATCATAATCATAATAGTATATGATCAAAACAGAAGTTTTGTTGCTGCATGGCGTGTGAGTTTATTTTTCCACCGATTTCGCTCAGTCAGATATATTGTGCGAATCACAAATTCATCGTTAATGGTTCTTACTTTGGCCAGTAGAAGCAGTGAACGTCATACCTCTAAATCAATACACAACGGAGATTCCTACATGCGAATATCCTGCTCCATTTTTTTTTTTCCACATGGCGTCCATGCGCATTATGTTACTACTATTATTATTATGCTGTCTGCAGCCTAGTTGGCCTTATGAGGCCAAATTCGTTAAATTTGGCGGGGTTTTGAAATGGCATGGCATCAAGAAAAATGGTTCAAGCGTTTTGGTTTTTTGCCTCAATTTTAGCGTTATGATCATTACTAAAAATAGGCATTGTAAATGCGTGTAGTAATTAGGTATTTTCAGCTCCATTACGTGACCTAGGAAATCTTGCTCACACGTTGGTTTGTTTACATGCTCTGCTCATGTATGATTACTCGTCATCTATCAAAATAGCCTAGCAATCCCTAGATCACGTGGTGTAACTGACCCGTCTGAAAATACCTCATTGATGCTTCGTCGTTTGCTTCAAATAATTAACCCTGCAGAATCTGCGGATGTTTTGATAGTAAAAAACAGAGAGAGAGAGAGAGAGAGAGAGAGAGAGAGAGAGAGAGAGAGAGAGAGAGAAATAGAGAGACAGACAGACAGACACAAATACAGACAAAGAGAGACAGAGTGAGAGACAGAGAGAGACTTAGCAAGCCCCGGTCGCCCCTACAATCTCCTCATCATCTTCTCCCTTGAAAGTCCCTTCCGCTTCATTCATTATTTTATCCGAAGAATGAATGAGTATGCCTGTGCGACACGTGTACTATAACAAGTGAAAGGTTAGGCTAGGTTCTATATGCTGTTTTTTTTTACTGCTCTGATGTAACGAATGCTATTTCAGCGGAAGAAATTATTGTTGAATGTTATCGCCAACTGTTAATTAACTGCAGTCATTACCAACCCAAGAATCACTTACTACGTGACATGAACCGCCGGACGCTTTCTTTGTCTAGCTACTTTGGTATTTCCTAAAAACCTGCTGTTATGCCCTACCCAAGAAAAGAAGTTACTGAGAGGGAAGCATAAAAAAAAACACCAAACCCGAGCCGTGTCCTACTAACCTCGCTCCCCCTCCTACCCTACCAACCCCTCTCCCCTTCCCTAAACTGTTCTCAGGTCGACCCTTCAAACTCCACCCTTCCATTCCATTCCATACCACCCGAACACCCTCCCCGGCCTAACCACCCACCCCTAAAAATCCTCGTCTTCCCTCCAAATTTTGTTTTCATTTCCAGTGCCTGCTCTGCCACTCCACTATCAGGGGCTATGTAAACAACAATAACCGATCCATAAATAGAACCCACCAATGGCAGGACTAGAACCCAGGCGCACCATTTCCACCCAGTAAACACGCCTGGCTAAAACAAACAATCCCTGGGAGAGAGGGGAGAGAGACACTACATGCATTACTAAGGTGCCCAAACTAGCTGGGGAGTTCAGTCAAGCACTGTAAATAATTTGCAGTTTAGTTTCTGAACTCAATACCGGAGACAGGAGAGGGAGAGGGAGATAAAAAAAAAATATATGGAAGGACAGACAGAAGGCGGAAGAGGGGAAGGAAGCGGTGTTGAAGAGGAAGAATGAGAAACTGAGAAAAGCCATAACACGGAGTGCCAGAACAAGCCAAGAAGTTTAGTTAAGCACTGCAGGGAATAATAATAACATAATAGCATTTCATAGATCTAGTCAACTTTGTGTGCCAGAACTTAGAAAGACCAGACTTAAAGGAAAGAGTGGAACTGTTAGGGTGACAAATTGGATATAAAGCTATGTTCAGTCTTGGTTCACTCAACTGCTTCAAAAAGGAACAACATAAAATTGATAAATCAGAATCACCTACAAGAGAATGAGAGAGAGAGAAAGACAGAAAGAAAGTGAGAAAGAGGACGAGACAGAATGTTGAAAGAGAGAGGAGAGAGAGACTATATTACACTAAAGTGCCCAAATCAGCTGGAAGTTTCGTCGAGCACTGCGCAAAGTAAAAGATACATGTAACGGCACTCATCGTTTAGGTTCTGCTCCAGATGCGCTTAAATACGCACGCACGCGCGCGCACGCACACACACACACACACACACACACACACACACACACACACACACACACACGCGGACGGAGAGAGAGAGAAATATTTACGGACACATGTCACAGTGGGTAAGAATGGAGAGAGAGCGCCAAGCGACAGTCTGAAAGTGGGGAAGGGATGAGAATTAGACCTAATGATACTACATGTCAGATGGGAGTAGCTTACTAATTAGTAGATATCTAATTTACGTCAAACAGTAATGTGGGCGATTTTCATTCAGTATGCTGTCTCATCGCATCGCCTCATGTTGGAAACTGACTAACTTCAGACCAGCGAGTTTTTATCATACTCTTGATCCCAAATCCTGAAGGATTTAGGAGACATGTTTATATACTGGGACAGCAGTTGTGTAGCACAAATGGAATGGTTAATGCGGAACACGCCTTAGGAGGAAATGATTTTGCAGCCTAAATGGATTGAGCATAAAAACATATTTTCTTAATTCAGATACCCTCACATACTCGAATTTCTTGTCTCCTTGATGCAAAATTCTACTCCCTTGCTCTATACTGTGTATAAAACTGAATTTACGTCATGAACTCCAAGACATCACAAACTCAACTTTCAAAGATTGTTCCCTGGAAATCCAAGTTCGTGAAGTTCTACTATATATATTCACGCATTATAGAACTTACACACCGCTGTTGCCTTCCATGTTTATACTCAGTAATATCCATGTTTACTCTCAGTAATATCAGACAGAGGAAACAATCTGGAAGCGCTCAAGTGCATTCGCCTGTCATTTGAAAAAGGTTTGCTTAATGCGCGAGTGGAATGTGGGAGCAATGCGATGGGGAAGGTGGAAAGGTATATAGTTTGGACTCCAGTTTCCCTACCAACAATGCCAATGACTTTTTCTGAGTTTTTCTTGATTTTTGAAGTTTTTGGTTTTTTCATTCTTGGAGGAGAGGGATTACTTGCGGAGGAAGGAGGAAACGGGGAGGGGAGAGGAGGGAGGGTGTTGAGCATACGATGTAGCCTGGTATAGAAAATGAAAATGCTGTTATACAATAGTTCAGCGTTACAACGTAGAACCCTTACAGCCTTTCTAGCTTACGCTTAAGTGTGTATATATATGCATACATGTATGTGCAATTTTTACATACGCATATCCTTTCATTAGTAATAGTAGTGTGACAAAAGCGCATTCGACACCAGCGGGGGTGGAGCTGGAGCTGGGGGACTGAGAACTATGATTATTATATAACAAGACACAAGGAAGGCAGCTGACAGCTGACTAACTTGTGAGGAGGAAGGGCNAAGTACAGGATCTGCCAGACATACATTACTGATCTACACAAGTTACAATGCACATAAATGAATACTGTTCATTACACTGGTTCTAGTGTGCTACCGTTTGTTTCAGTTTAACATAAAAATGTTTCTTAATCTAACTTCTTCAAACTAAGGGCAGTTTATTATTCTCACGTTTTCAATCAGTACAGTGTATCATGATTTCCCAAAGATATTCACATGTACTGAACTGCAAGATGGCGAATATTACATTTTCACATTCTTTTGTTTTAAATCATTCTACAATTTATGTCATTAAAACACAGATCCACAGAATAATTCTTTACAAAAATGTTTTTCAATTGCTTCAATGAAACTGCTTGTTCCTTTGAATTGTGACTTTCTCAATACTCCACACTCAGATTCTGCCACCTTCTTGTGGCTGTTCATCTAACAGATAAAGAAAATTGGGAGGGAAGGATATGTTACCAACAGAAGTACACATGAGTTGCTTGGAGTGAGAGATACACCAAATGCACCCCCTTCTCAAATTTCTCCAGCCTACTCTAAGCTACCACCAACAGCAAACCACCACAAATTTTTGCTACAACTGGCAATTTAGTATCCCAAAAATGTAGCTGAAGCCTCCTTCTTGTACAATAAACACCATTCAATAGCAAGCTTAAAATTTTCAAGTATTCACATTGCTCTAGAGATAACAGAATACTGCATTTTCTAAATGTCTGGAAGGGCTTGCAGTGCTTTTAAAAAATAACTTTGTTCATGTTCCTGAGGTGTAGCAAAACAGTGCATTTGTACCGACCAAGCCTTTCCCATGTTTGCAGCGAAACATATAGAGAGATCTTGATCTTGGACAAAATAATTAAAAGACAGGTTTAAAAAACTAGAGAGAAAATTGTACACCTTAAAAAGATGCACTCTCTCTCACTTTATGTTATAGCTTGTCACATTTACTGATAAAGTTCAATGTTCGGATGATGGACTTTTACAACTTACAACCATCAGGCACCAACTGAGAGCCAGGCCCTTCACAGGGGCTCTTGGCAGGACTATGGTCATCACTTCAAGGTTAAAAAAAAATTACACTATTAACTGTCTGAGGTTATAGACCCTTCCACAGTCCAGTTCTTGCCCCATAGACAGGATAATTTTTATTGTGGAAATGACACAACAGAAGAGCCTCAAAATATGACAGAAAACTCAGAATATGAAAAAAACAACAACAATGGTCTTGGCCTTTTATTTCCTGACATTGGTAAGGAGGTTAGTCAACGCCTACTTGGTCATGACCACAGAACTGGCGTAATTAGATGTGACTAAATCAGGTAATGCCAGTGTACATCTCCTCCTGTTAGTGACCTGTGCAGCTGAATTTGTGAGCTAGAGTAGTGCTTGCCCCCAAATACAGGTGCTTAAATCCATTCACAGCTTGAATTGAGAGAGAGTATATCTCAACTAGAGAGGCCTGAAGTTCTTCTGCTTTGCTTTCCTTAGTGTACATAGCATGCGTTACCATGAATCAAAGAGGCATACTGATGGATAAGTACAAATTTTTAAAACATATTTATAGAAATGAAACAAAAAAAACTGTCAACAATTTAAGAACGTCCAATCCAGAAAGTGTTCTCATAGTCTAAGTATAATGCATAAAATTTTTACGTATACAGAAGTTGGCGTTTTTTTTATTTCTTGCAAGCCTCTAATATTTATGAATTTTGTGTTTTGGCTTGCCTCACAAAAATACTATTTCCACCCAAAAAGAGGTTCTGTCCATATTTTTTTCCCCACAACTTACGAACGGTGTAAAAAAGGGAGAAGTGACTCGCTGGATAATGAAATGTGGTTACTTCTGATTACTACTCCTTATTATCTGGACATTAAAATCACAAATAATGTAGTGTATGTTCTTCTATCAGTACAAAGCAGGACTGCAAGTTTGGTGATCAAGTAACATCAGTCCATAGTACTCTAGACTTCTGTGCTAAAAAGAGAAAAACCATCAAGTGGAGCTTGTGAAAATAATACTGTCACAAAAAGAAATTTCAGACTTTTCACATGACTTAGATCATCCCAGAAAAAGAAAAAAAAAACACTTTTAGAATTATGGTCTTGGCTAAGTCTAAAATAAAATTAAGATCACTATTATGTTCCTTATTTTTTTGTTTGTTTAATTTCTAATCAATCCCAACCTGTTTATTTGGGTTGACTAGCTGGGTAACTCCTTCCTGAAACTTCAAAACACTCCCAACAAATGGTGTTTGGAAAAAAAAAGTGCAGTTCAAAGAGTCTCTTATAAATAATGTCAGACCTCTGCCAATGCGCCCAAAAACTGCGGTGTTTACATTTTTATAAACATAAAAGTCTAAATAATATCGTCTATATAGTCTCTAGATGTGAGATGCAAAGTGCAGGTTAACTGGTCTAGTCGCCACTATTCCACTAAGCCTTGATGATTCCGAAAATTATTGAAGAAACTGTAGCAAATTCTGTTATCCAAATTTAAATGAGTGCAGTGCACTCTCTGTTAAGATTAAACCACGAAAAAAGATGAGAATGAAAATATGGGGGTTGGGGAGGGGGGGCAGCTGAAATGTGGGGCGATTCTAGGCCAATATTGGTTCCGTAAGTTCGTTTTAGCCTACTTAGAAAAGTTTCTAAGTAAGTGAACATGAAAGTAAATTAGATCCGGAATAAAACCTTCCACTCGAGCGAAAGCCCATCGCTAGGATATATCTATGGAAAAAGAAGCCAAATTTTCAAGGACATCGTGTGTGTAATCGATGCCCATGGCCCCCTTTCATCGATTGATCCAGTTGCACTCAGTGAATGGAGGCGTAGGGGTACCGGCGTAAGTAGGCTAAAAAGGAAGAAAAAGTCATGCCTCTTTTTCGATCGACCCAGTGTTGACACATAAAAAACACAAAACTTAACACGTGAGTGGGTAAAGTTGTTAGAGATGAACAGAAAGGTAAATTTCTACTTATTAGATTAAATTCCACTCACCATCAGAAGTGATTTCTTGTCCGTCTTCAATGTGGGCAGTCGATATCGGGAAAATGCAATCGTCTTCAAAGCGAAGAGCACAACACTGGTGTAAATAAAAATAGATCACTACGCGGTCAGTAAACAATCATAAAAAACTGTCTGATACAATATTATAAAATTTTGCGTATTATATGTTGGTAATGGTATAGTAAATTTGTTTCTATAGTACAACTGTCATCAAAAACTCGAACAAAGAGAGGAGATTCGATTGATCCACGAGCTATGCGCTGCGGCGTATGTAGCTTGTTTTTTCTAGACGTGCTCCGGCGCTCCATAGTGACGTCACAGGCACCTGCTGTGTAAACAGAAAATAACAAACAAAGCCGCCTCTTATTCCAAGTTTTGTGCGCTTATATTTTTTAGTAAGGGAGAATCATGTTATAAGTACAGTTTTATGCAGTAGTATTCCAATAAATTGTTGCTCGATGAAAGCTTTGGAACTGAGATGCATGTCTGTGTCATGTTGAAGGGAAGGAAGGGTCCTCAAATCCACCGTATGGTTAGGCGCACATAACTTAAACTGTTCGATATTTGTTGTGTTGAATGCATGAAAAATACCACAATAATGTTTTAAACCCTTCAGTGCATGCTGTTATTGCCACCACCTTCATCTTCAAAAGCCTTTCTAAGGCTTCGACCTTCATCAAAATAGGACTTATAGGTTGGGAAATTTGAGCTGCTGAGAAGTGTACTAGGAAGCACTAAGTAAAACTGGGCTTTACATGACATTGGAGTTGTCCCAGGCTGTTTCTATTTATTCTGATCCATTTTAGAGGTTTTATATTTATTGTTCTTGTGTTCGTGTCCTTAATAACACTGTTCTTACCGTTTCTGGGAAATTATAACTTACATTTTACCACTTGTGCAAACCTCGCTAAACATAACTGCGTGAGCACGAACAGTCTCCTTTAGACTTCAAAATTAGCAAAGCTTATCTCGTGCAGCGGCAGTTTATTCCTGCTATATTGATAATGTAATTAATAAAAACGATAAATGCGATTCGAATTACGTCTGAGAGGTTCAAGGGAGACCATTCTTATAAATTTTGTATACGCCCATGTAAACTTCCGGAGTTCGTAAGTACTTTCACTTTCGCGAAGATAAGAATACAATTATTACAACCAGTGTGTGTTTGCTGCAGTGGATGTTACTGTAACCGGGTGGCAAGGTATATATGTTGATTCTTTATTATTATTAGTGTGAGCTCGGTCTGATAATTTAATTGTAGATGTTACATAATTATTTAGGTAGGTGTGTCACCAGGGATTTTACTTTACTAGTCTAGACTAAATTAAAATTTACTGTGGACCGTGGACACTGTCTGTGGGTAGTATGAATTATCAGTTTTGAGAAGATAGGCTGAAAAAAACCTAACACTAGAAAATCTCATGCCCCTGCCGGGAATCGAACCAGGATCACTCAGCTTGCAAGTCTGAATATGTTACCACGGCTATCTCCTGGGACAGGACCGCTCTTGCATTAATACAGTTCATTTAGTCATTGGTTTAGCTACAAGATCGGTCCTATTCTGTGATTATACCGTTATCACTACAATAGTATAGTAGGGACGCTAACTTCACAGCAGTTTAATCCTTAAATACATTCTGCCTGAACTGAACCGGTTCCTACTTCCATGTGCGAGCCTAGTCTAGTGTTCACCCGTAACCCTAACACACTTCCCAACTGCTCACATTATGACTGTTTAAATTTTTTGGTAATATATTTTATTCATCACTAAATAGTGGCAATGTGCTTCAACTCTCCTAATGGCAGGGTAAGGGTAGGGAGCAAACAGGTTTCCTGTGCGGTGTGCTGAATCGCTGAAAATGCGCTTTGATTACTTTGAAGATTTTAAAGAATTTGCTTAAAAATAACCATAAACAGCCTGTTGTTTCATCCCGAGTTCTGTCTCTAATGATAATTGAGAATTGCTTTGTGTGGTCTGTCAACAAAAGTTAGCACTAGAGAGTCAGACTTACAATTTTGTAGGGCTTTATTGAGATTTTGATGCTCTTAAAAATCGGGCCTTATTCAGACTTTACAGTAAAGTCAGGCATTATGGAAAGTCACAGTTATAAGCTCAGTCCAGACTGGATAATTTATAGCCAACAAGACTAACACCCCATTTTACAAATGGGCAGGCAGACAATGCACCAGCGGCGAAAGAATACCTAGCGCACCGAAAGGCATCATAGACAAATGCATTAGACTCCGTGAAAAAGTTGGACGATTGGTGAATCGGGCGGATTGAAAAGATCTATCGGAGATTGTATTTCGTTGCTATACACAATCTTTTTTTTAAAGAAAGGGTAAATAAAATAAAGAGGACTAATGTGTATAGATACCTTTCATGTATATTTTGACGAATTTAGGTGAAAACCGCATGCTTTTTCGTTGCGTAGTTCTCAAGAAATCTGTGACACAAATTTGACTGAAGCGTTTTATTAATATAGATGACAGCTTCTTATTTTTGATGTTACGACACACAAGGAGTCTAATACACTTACCGTGTTAGGCTTATGTCCCAATCGGTGAATGTATGAATATCCTACATGGGGAAGCTTGTTGATGTGTGTACAGTTCAAGGTCTGATGATCACACATGGCCTAACATTTTCATGGTGTGTAGCTTTTCATTTGATCTGTATGTTGTTGATTTTGTGTCACGAGGCTGTGAATGTAAGCTTGCATGTGCAAGATTGTCCAGTTAGCCAGAGTATGTCCATTCTGTTGTTATATGACAAAAAGGCACATATGCGTCCAATTGATGTGCTGTTTTGTCATGAGATGGTATCATTGTGAGAAACAACAACAGTTGGTAAGAAAGAGAAAGGAAACCTACATGTTTAGATTTCCCCCTTTATCATTTTGATGTCTCTTCAAATCCAGCATACATCCAAAATTGCATTGCTGTTGTTCACTTGACCACAGTTTCTTTATGTATAATGTTGGGGGGTGGGGAACCTCCTTTCTTCATCCAAAGATGATTTTTTTCTCTTTCAAAACAAGTGTTGTCGTTAAGACTACCTTGTGCCAATTCTGACATTTGGTAAGAGAGATTCCAAATTAGACTTGAATCTGATGCTCCTGCTGTGATGGACCTTAGGGTTAGTGACCTGCCACAACTGATCTCCTGTCTTGATTGGCATTAGGGTCAGAGTCAGGGTGAAGGGAAAGGTTAGGTGTAGGGTTATGATTGTGTTAGAAGGTATAGTCAGGGGTGTGGGTCTCATTCCTCCCCATTTGAAATTAGGTCTTGGCCCAGTGACGTTATTTAGTTTGTACCTTTTACAAGTGAGCAATAATGGTGTAGTTTTCATTATCTTTTAATCATAAACAGATATTGCATGGCAACATGTTGTTTCGATGCTTTTTTGATTACTCCAGTTATAAAATTAGATTAATTTCCAGATAAGGAAGACAATACCAGTCTAATATTGTCAAAGTTATTAGATTTGGGGGNAGGAGGGGGGGCGACTGTTCATAGGTAAACAGCATAATTTCTGGATATTGCTTGGAAGTGGCCAACTAATCAAATGCACACTTCATTGGTGTTGTGTATCTTTCATCTGTGGGCCCGTGACTTTTTAGTACATGTGAAATAGTTTTGATGGTTATCTTCCTCACAAAGATCCAGTTGTATTATGTAAAGTGATATAGAAATTTCCAGGATTTAGATCATCTGCACATAAGAATACTGTAACCGACTGATTTCACCACTCACTTGTTCAAAAAATTCATCAAAGTCCACTTGTTGAAAAGACTGACGTATCACTCTAAAATTCTTAGGTTGTATTGGTGTAGCTGAGATATTTTTCCCACCCATCAAGAATTGGTCATGGTGTTAAACTGTCCTTTAATACTTAATTCTTATTCTTTTTAAGATTTCATTCATGCACACTTTTAACTGTTGACAATGACTACTGAGGATGGAGAAAGGAATATAAAGAAAGATCATGATCATCTAACAGGGATCATTAAAGGTGTTCACAAACATTTGAGGCGGCAATTCAGGGCAGGTAAGTATCTGTTCTATTGTGAATTCCAGAATGCTCATCATTTGCTGTTTTGGACATACTGCTTAAGTTATCTCTGTGGCTAAATTTTCTCATTACGTCCTTTTGTTGCTTTGACTGTCTTATCACAAGGCTTTCACTGGGGCAGCTAGTGCAACAGACCCTGCCAGGTTACCGCCTCACTGTGAAATTTGCAGGTGACCATTTTGTTACCGCAGCACATTGTACTGCATTTGTGCCTCCTGGTTTTGCAGCTAGCATCAGATATATCACATGCTGCTCACATCAGCTGTAGAGGCTAGGTTGAGGATATCAATATGTCTGTCTGCTGAGCCACTCATAAATTATAGTTAGGTGAGTGCTTAGTATATGAATATACTAAATAAAAACACACGGTGCGCCTATACCCACGTTTGATCTCATTCTGTAAATGTTAACCAGTGTTCTTTTGGAGCACTCACATGAATTTTTCCAGTTACAATGAGGTCTATGCAATACTTCCCCATGGTTATGTGACAAGGGTGGTAAATCACTATAACTGATTATGATTTTGCACTTTGATCTGCAATCTTTCGTGTAAAAGCATTGCACATTAAAATATATTCAATGCAAACTAATAAAAAAAAAAAAACAGCAGGATTTTATATCAGCTTGCCTTGAGCTCTCTTTCAGCTTAATCCAGAAGACTCCATGCCAAAGTGCAAAATGGTGTCCAAATTAGAATGCATTACCCCTGTCACATGCTCAAAGCGGCCCATATCTGGATGCACCACATAGACCACATACAGGGCCAGAGACAAAGACAGTTTTAGATCCCTTGCACTGATAATTCCACATCAAGATTCTTTGGTAATATTGCGAGCAACTGTAAAATGTAATGTTTGGACCACAGTTCGGCTGTGGATTAACTACCACAACCATTAACTACCAGAGTTTCTTTCCTTTTGCAGTGTGATAGGCAGAATTTCTAGGATCAGAAAGTTTTGTTTCCAAAGTCAGTTTAAAAAAAACTGTGCCTTGTAACATTTAGGAGGAACATTATCCACAATTCTTTTAAGATGGGTTAGAAACTGAAGAGACAGAGCATAGCTGAGCAGCCTGATAGCTTTTTTCTGTGGTTTAGCGAAGAAAATGTTGGTTGCCGGGTTTCTCTCACATTAGGCAAAGGAAGTGGTAATGTTCTCTTTAGAATGCTGCTGTTTGATGTGTAACTTAATGTTGCTCCTATAATAAAATGGTCAGATGTGCAGTATCATGATTTTTTTCATGGTGAATGTTCAGGCATTCGCACAATTCTCAGTTAGCACTGAATTTCATAGAAGACTAAATTTGTGGCTTATGCAGCATACAATAGTACATGTATCTGCATCATTTGCCATCCGGTTTTGTCACTCATTGACAGGTGTCTCTTCACATCCTTATCGCATCATACAATGTTTCATCCTACAAACTAGCCACTGGGTGAGAAAAAGGTAAACTGGTTCTTAATCACAGTGGTCTCAATAATGCAACTTTTAACAACCATGGACATTCGAGTTCATGTTTCCATCAGTGAGCACACAACTCATATTAATGAAGTCTTGTTAACCTTATTCTGCCTGTTACACCTGTAAATTCTTATTATTTTTTCACTCCCCATTCTCTTCTAAGCCTAATGAAGCTGTTTGCAACTTTATATTGCAATAAATATTTACCTCAACTCAATTCCATTGACAGTGAATAAGCAGCTGACATCACCATTGTCTGCATGTCTAAAAACTGTTGCAGTGGACCAGGCTGATAAGTGATATTGCTGATACTTGCTCTGTCCACTATTCTTCTGACCACTCACCCTTTGCCTTCTCCTACTGGGTTTTATTTGTCCATGAAAGACAATCATAAGGCAGTACATCAACATGACGGTGCTTTTGAAGACTGAGATTGGGATTTTAGTAATGTAACCTTCAGACGTGAAACTGAAAGTGTTACAGTATTATGGCATTAGTTATTCTGTTTTGAATTACCTGCAAGTGCAGTGATTTCTGAGACTGTCTCTATTCTATTTGCTGTCTTCAATAGTAGGCCTTTTGGAAACCTGATTTCTATGATTTAGTCATGTAGTCCTTGCAATACCTGTATATGTATTCTCTTTATAAAGGGTTGAAATAATATTCCTCTGTGTGCAGATTGTGGAAGGTATGAAGAGTTATGGCAGCAACATCTAGAAAACCAGCCATCCTTGCAGCTCTATGCAGATGCTATGTACCGCCTGGCAACAGAACATTGGTCTGTGTATCCAGAAACACGCATTGACTGGTGTAGGAAGGTTGCTGTTGAGTACTTTCTTCAAGGTGGACTTGAGAGAGCTCTTGAGAAAGATGCGAAGCGAAGATTTCATGAGGCCCAACGATTAAAACAGGTCATTCACCTATTGCCTTTATAGTCATTTCGATGCGATACTTCATGAGTGCAACTGAACTGGCATTCTGAATATTGCTTTGCACTGATTCATAATTAATCTAAATTACATGTTTTCTTTTCACACTGATTCTAACACCTGTATATTAGGCAAAATATGTGCATGCCTGGGAGACACAAGAGGTTTGTGTTTGCAATATAATGTCAGAGGCCTCAGCCATAAAAGAGAAAAGGGAAAAGGGGACAGAGTCATCCACATCAGACTGAAAATGAGTAGCATTTACTTTTGTAATGAATATTATTCTTGTTTTAGCTATGCTTTAACCTTATTAATTTCTAAAACTTGTAAACTTTGTAGTGCTGGGCAGCAGTAGTCTATTAAGTCACGAACACTTGGCACACATGACCAGTATTCCAGTATACCATCTTCTACACGACTTACTACATACCAGCTAAGTCAGGGATTGTATTAACTCAATCGTCACAGTACAGAAGAGAACCAAGATGTAAATAAACTCGGCTGCAGTAAATAGTGGAGTAGCAGGCCCCACCATACCGAGACAGCTGTAATTTTGCAAGCGTTAACTTAAGCTTTTATTAATAATTTGACTCAGTTTTTCAGTGGTAATGTATCAGTGTTTTTTTGTCAGCAGGAAAACTCATTGCCAGGTGTTCCTGCTGAAGCAGCAACAGCCACAGCAGAAAGATCCTTACAGACATCATTGTATCAGACGAGTGCTGAAAGAGGTAATGGCTCAGGGCAAACGTATGACGTCAAAGAGGGAGATATGAATGCTGATCCACTGAGATCAAGTGATGAGAGATGCAAGGATGTGGAGAGGTGAGTACAGACAAAGAACTGCAAATTGTCATTTTGCTTCCAAAATGGCCTGTCATATTTCACAGTTCTGAGAAAACACCATTTTAATGGCAAAGCATAACAAATTTCGGAGGGAAAATGTTGGCACAATTTAATTTTTTAAACATGTCAACATGGGTGTCCATCTCATAAACAACATGGTGTCCTTATTCCATTTTGGCTTAGGTTGTGCTCATGTCATAATGGAAGCACAGTGACAAAATACAATAGAACCTCACAAAAATGTAACATATTTGTGTCAGAGCTGAAAATGCATGGAACATAACTTTAGTGTTAACTGGTCAGTTGGTCTGTTGGTCTCTCATATTTTGTATAGAGAGGCAAATGTTTTTTGAAACCTTTGTTCAGGCCTCTTCTTTAGAGTTTCACATCCAGTGACTGTATTAATCTACTAAATGCTGCTTAAGGTGTTTAAGAGACACACTGTAAAACACTTTGGCTGTAGATTACATCATGTCAAAAGTTCTGATTGTTCTTCTCAAACATTTCTTACATCTGTGTTAAATGGTTTTCGTAAATTTATGAGTGATATCTATCTCATTCGTGGTAACTTGTGCAGCACACTTCAGAATGTGTAAGGTTTCAGGTTTTTCACATGAAGATTGTTTACATTTCTAATTACAGTCTCCCCCAGGGAATTGTCCCTTCTTCTTCCAAGCTAGAATTTTTAAAAAGATGAAGATTCTGAGGATTTCATATTATCTTTACATCCTTGTCCTCATTTTTCCTTTGCTCTAGATCTGAATACATTTGGCTTCTGTTAGTGTCAGTAATATCATACATTTTCCAGATCAACCTGTTTCATGCAGTTCTACCAACTTCACCCCCTCCCCTCTCCTGGAGAACCCAGCTTTATTTTCACATTTTGGTACAGAAATTTTAAGGCTTCTGTCTTGTAAATCTCTACTGCATCCTATTAATTGTAATGTGTTAAATCCCCAGTTCTTTACGAAGTGGTGGCTGAGTCCAGTGACAATCCCACTCTAGGATAGAGTGGTGGTTAGTTTGTCATAATACTGTCTTCTCTAACAAATATTTTTGTAGCTGCGGAGGAGCCATTTCTAATTATGGCTAATGACTTTTGTTTTATTGTTATTTAGAAATTTGTTGATAATTTATCTGGCTAGCTAGCAGCTGGCTTGCTGATATCTGTAACCCCCTGAAATGGTTGCCATATTTGGAGACTTCCAACTGGCTCAAATATAATTTCCCCAGATGGAAAACATCAGCTTTGAGAATTATCATATTAAGTTGGTGAAATGACTTTACACTACATCCCTGTCTTGAATATTCCATGGATGGAAAAGATTTTCATTTTTAGATAATGTGATATTGTAAATACCAGAATCTATGTGCCTCAAGCCGAAAAGCTGTAATGATTATTTACACAAGATATTCATCTCTGCAGCCTTCAAAAGCTTGTTTCTTCTCAAAGTTAATATGGCCAAAGGCAATGCCTTCATGTGTCTTGATGCAGTTATAATTTACATACAGGGTGGCCTCCTTATGTATTAATATTTTTTTGGATTGATTTCCTCTTTCATTTGGATAAATCTTTTGTTAAAATAATGTTTTAAGAGTGAAACTGAACACCAAAGGCTGCAAAACTTTCCTCTGTGGCTCTGTACAAAGTAAGTGTACACCATTAAGCCTAGTCTAGTTTATTGTAAAGGCAAAACCAACAGCGGCTCTTGTTGACATAGTTGATGATTGTTGTTACTAGGCAAACAGGACGCACCCAAGGGCTTTTTTTTTCCCCCTGCTCTTTCTTTTGGGTCTTTGTATGTGTGTATGTGTCAGCATCTACCAAGTTCACTCAGGACACAGTCGCATCATCGGCGATGGTACTAAGGAGTTGGTACAGGAGTGAGGGCAAGGGGGTGGGGGGAGGGGGCACAAAGGTAGGCGCAAAGGGAGGTAGACCTTTCTCGTTTTTTTTTCACTGTTACACTGTGGAGCGTAGAATTATGGCTGCAGTGGGATGGACATCATAGTCAGTGTGGAACCCACCCGCAACCCCAGAGGCGGAAGGGGGTGGGGAGGGGGGGGGGACGGGAAGAACTAAGAGAGGCTGGCCTTCCTCTCATCTCCACATTCTCCACCCCCTCTTCTGCACCCAATTTCTCGCCGTAATACCATGGGCATTAGCCTGATGAAGTGCGGGTGGGTACTCACACGTCATCTGCAGAGACTTGTTGCGGTTGGGGGGAGGCGAGAGAGAGAGAGAAGGAGGGAGCATATCACTCAGCCCCCACCCCCCGCCTCCCCAAATCACCTCTATTACTGAGCACATATCACCCCAGGTGGGTAAGAACTATCTTCCGCCTATGTGAGTCAAGCATACCCAGTGTTGTGCTGTACATTGCGTCTTCTGTTTGTATTTTGAGAGACGATGGGAATGGAAGGAGACGAGGTGAGAAAGGGGGAAGGGGTGATGGAAATCAGAATGTAAGTAAAGTTCTCATGGGTAACAACAGAGAGCTGTTATTTTAAATTTCGATCTCTTACGGACCGTTCTGGCAGAGATACGCATGCACATATGGCATTTCCTGATGTTATGATCATATTACACGTAACAATCTAGGATCACCGTGAGATGCCATTATGCACATGCCTAGCGCTGTCTTAACTGTCCCGAAGAGATCCAAACTTGAAAATAAACGCTCTCTTAAATATTACTGGAGGTTGTATCACGTGGAGTCTTAGTGTGGTCACTAGATCACCATTTTTAGTACGGAGTGAATGAGAAAGATAAACAGCATTCAGTGTGATGGGGAAAAAATGAGGCACAATATGGTGGGATAATCGACTGTCTAGACAGAAACAAAAACAGGTTTATATTCGCAGATTTCTCGTTAATAGTGTTTACGGTGAGCTCTGCTGTTCTCACTTTGTTTTATCTCGTTTGCCCTACAAAACGTGGCGTTCAAGGGGGCGCATCTCGCGTTTTGGGGGGAGAAGGCAGTACGTCGGCCAGTGTCATTAATAGAGAGCTTTCGCATTGACAGTGAGATCTATGTTACAATCATTACTGTATCGGTGCTGAATGCACCCTTAGTAACGTTCAATATTCAGATATAATAGTAATTCTTACGATCATAAGAGATCCCATCGTTAACGCGCAAGCTCTTAAGTAGCTGTAAGGTAAGTTTCAAAGTTACATTGTAACGGAGAGGGTTGAAAAGGAAAGGGGTGGGGATAGGGAGCAGAGGGAGTCGTAGACAAGAGAAAATTTTGAACGTAGGGCTACGTCGAGCATTTCGACAGATCAGCTGCATTACTATACGTGTTATTGCAAACAAGTATTAAGTTTGTTTTTGAAGTGGCTTGGAGGAGTAGGCAAGAGTTGAAGAGGGGCCACATCATACCTTATACAAGAGTCTTGGCGTATTTTTGGACCTTAACGTCTTTCATATCTCGTCTAATGGAAGGACATACCCTCTTCTGGGGCCAAGAACAAACAGGCTGGAATCACAGAAACGTGTCGATAAACAAATCGTAGACAAAAAGTTTACCCTCGGGATTATTCCACCCTCTTTGCCGCGTTCGTGAGAATACACTACGGGTTTATCCCAGGGCGAAGCCACCCAGTCACTCGTTTTCTTCTTGTGTTTCTTTCTCATACGCTCTCCTCTTCCAAAGAGAAAAAGAAACCGGTCTTCTTGAAAACGCCATCATCATCCCACCGTATTTTTTTTTCTCTGGTCCCTTCTGAATTTGTAAACAGAAAATACGAGTCGGTAGGAGAGAAAGAAAAACACTGAAAAGCAAATATAGGTGTTTAATGAATGCTGTCGTTGAAATCTAACACTGAAGAACGTGTTCCTGTGTTCTTGGTTCTACAATGGCAGGACAGGGCCATCGTCGTACAGTCTCGCTACAACATGCATTGTGCGTCACGCAAGGATTGGATTTTTACAGTACGGTGGGAAAAAATAAAAAGTTTTAACGGTTATATTAATAGAGAGCTTTTATTTTCAAACTGGGATCTTTTACGGACTGTAATGGCAGAGGCGAACAATCGTATGTAATATTCGAGTGAAAAGATCATATTGTACGTTATGTGCTAGATCTAAGGTCGTATGCATGCACAATGCTACCTAACTTTACGCGCTGATGGTAGCAACGAAAAATCCTTAAAATACCAAAGATGTTTCCCATAGTCACTGATAGTGTGCAGCGTTAGACAACACTGCTCATAAGGCCCATTGAGTCATCTGTGAAATTTATGTCTACTGCGTCGCGTGTACTATGATGGTTAAACCAGGACATGTTTGATGCGCATGTGCATACCTCTGCCGTTACTTCCTGTAAGAGATCCGAACGTGTAAGTAAAAGCTCTTTTAATATACACCGTCTATCAATACACGGAAAACTCACGAACACCTGCTTGAGACACGCTTCGGTTATAATACGCGAAGTAGGCCGATAAGTGTGTGTAAGTGTCCCAAGTTTTGCCCAGTAACTGTAATGCGACATTGTTAGGCAGTATAGCTTTCGTTTTGCTATGTAGACGGGCATACTGGGGAAATTATGAAACTGTGTAGCGGCGTGGCCGAATGGTTACGACGGTGGACTCCAGTCCCAAAGGTTTTGGGTCAATTCTCGAGGATGGTCGAGTTGTAAGTGCTTTTGGAAATAAAATGTGATCCACCCGTCTGTAAAATAGATCCTGACTATCAAGACAGTGAGAAAATTAGGTAATATCATTTAGATCCGGAAACTTTTAAATTCCGTTGCAACTCAGGATAAATTTGCCTTTACAAAACAGTTAATTTAGTGAAGCCGCCGACGTGGCACGACATCATTTCATTGTGACGTCAGAAGTGCCGTAAAGCCATGGCTTGCGTTTTTTTGTAAAATGACCATTACAACGTCAAGGCCAATATTCAAAATTATTTACAATAAATTCATCTACCTTCTTTCTTTTATCAGAGAGAGCACGATTTTCACCTTATTTCGGGCTATTTTGCCCTTTTAAGTGCAAATTTCGCAAGTCTTAATTTGGAAATTTAAAAGTACTGACGCATCATCTGAGTTAATCTAGTTTTACTAAAATAAAGAAATAATTTATACGCCTCCTTACAGTCGTGTATGTGAGGGGAAATGGGAAAGGGTACTACAATGTTGGTAGACTTTTTTTTTTCCTATTGGTCTGCGTTTCGTTCCGTTTTATTTTAACCCAGACATGTTTTGAGAGGTCGGGACCGGAGAAATTTAATTTCCCGAGTTTACAGAATGGCTAACATTTTATTTACTGATGTTAGTGGCAGCGGGTTTGGTATTTCTCAAAGTAAATTGATGTCAAATGCCACCAAAACATGTCAAGCTAGGTTGCACTGACGGGTCAAGGGTCTGAGTGAGAGGGGAGAACTTGGAGATGCACCTTCTGTCTCAACATGGCCTTCTGGGCGCCACTGGGCGCGGACTTTTTGCTTAGGGTGCCGCATTAAAGAAGAGAAATAGAGGTTAAAAGAAATGTGGTTCACGATTTTTTACAGTGGCGAAATTGCCCATAGAGGGGCAGGCATGAGGCAGGACATAGCTT
>JAWQUT010000244.1:695493-713589 GCA_033807755.1 Ellobium chinense
TCTCTCTCTCTCTCTCTCTCTCTCTCTCTCCCTCTCTCTCTTCCCACCCCCTTGCTTTCTTGCATTTGTTTTTGTGTGAGTATAAACGCAGGATATGTACATGTACATACTTAAACAGGGTTTTCAGCCGAGTACTCACCACCAAGACCCGAATTCGTCCCTGTTGTCAAGACTGACTTAAAAAAAAACCAACTTCACAGCATTTTATTTTGAATTTGCACTCGTTTAACACTGTATTATTGTTTTGAAATAACAAAAAGATTTAATGAAAAAGAACGAAAACGAAACAAAAGCAAATATACGGTAGGGACAGGTAGCTGAAAGACAAGAAAAATTGAGAGCTTGCGCATTAACGATGGGATTTCTTACCGTGGTATGAATTACATAAGTGCACCGGTGCTGAATGTATCCATACTGAGTTAATGTAATTTTTTACGATGGTAAGGGATCCTAACGTTAATGCGCGAGCTCTCAAATATTGGGTAGTCTAGTCTAGACCAAAACGGAAGTGCTTGTCCATGATGGGTGCCTCACACGGGAAAAAGCCGATGGTGTTAATGGAGAATGGGGTGGCGGGCGAGGATATGAAATAGTGTGGTGCAGGAAGGATAACCGTAAGGTCTGGGGGGTGAGAGGACACAAGACTAAGAGAAAGTGACAGGAAGGAGCAAGCAGGATATAGCTGAGAAGAGGTTTGGAGGGAGGGTGAGGGGAGGGAGGGAGAACAGATAACTAGAGAATATGTTGGGTTGATCAAATCGACAATGCTAGTCCAAGGTGGATGCTTCACTTGGGAGAAAAGCTGATAGCGCTGAGCTACGTTAATTTGGTTCCTGCGATTTGGCAAAATGAGAAGCCACATCCCTTCCTTGACAAAGGAAGTATCAGTATGTGGGCAAGCCAAGATGACTGCGACGAATGCGGAACAGACAGGCAACAGTGCAGTGACTTGCCAGTGATGTTTGCTATGTATTTAATCTTTGCCCCATTCATTAACATACAGACTACCGTTGATTCTTGCCACAACCTCCTCAGACACAAGACAGTTGATAACAAGTGCCACTAACAAATTTGAAACTGTAGATGATTGCCGCCATGTTGTCGAGCGTTTCTTCCAGTTTTGTACAAAATACGACACATTTCTAACAAACCTCTAGAAGATGTGCACCCTTTCTCACTGTGACTGGCGCGCACCAACCAAAAGCGAACCCCTGGTGGAGAAGAAGAATAGGAAATAGTAGGGTGAACTGACGGATCACGGAGAGACTTGCCGGGTGGAAAGTTTGGGGGTTGGGGGGGGGTAGGGGATGGAGACAAGACCAAGCGAAAATGGTAGCTTGGAGAGAAAGGAACACAATTCCAGGGCCCCCAAACGTCGTGCTAATTGTTATTGACAGTTTACTTGAATACTGGCCTCTATGTCAACAAGAGGAGATCAGTCCCCGCTTCCTCCCGGTATTGATTTGAACATGTACAAGTTTACTTGGGAGAGAAAGGGGTGCGGGTGAGACTGGCGAACTACTGCCCAAATAAATGGAAAGAAAATAGTCGACGCGTCGGTCAACAAACACAGAATGTAGTTTTAATCTTTTCACTGGTCCTGGGTGGGTTTTTTTTTCCTGCATTTTTTTTTAACTTCTCGCAATGGCAACCTAAAATATATGGGAATTTTTCAGATTTTTTTTTTCTTTCAGGGTGTAAAAGCTGGGTGGAAATTGACTTTATATTTGTAGCACTTGCTATGAACTGGTTTATTATGAACTGGTTTATTGTTTGAGTGAGTGTGTAGCACGTAAGGACAAGATGGATGAGGATGTGAAGCAAGAAATTACGAAATTCGAGGCTACGGATTCAAATCCCTCCTGAGGCAAAAAAAGAAATCAACAACTAGAAGGACACATGGCAGTCGTGACCCAAGTGTGGTCCAGTCCATTTAGAATGTCAGATAGTCAAAGGGTCGAAACACTTGTTAGACGGGGGTAACTTCATCTGAACATCTTCTATTGTCTCGCTCTACATGTAAGAGTTTTCTATCTCCATGTAACAGGTAAGGGTTAGATGTCGGCTGGCATTGCTTTTGTCTTCAGTGAAATCCTCTTTTTCTTTTTCATTCCATACATAACTACTATAGCAGCCTAATTCCCCAGCTGATCCACCTCAATTTACAAAAGACACTAATCATCACTGGATTTAGTACATGCATTATTGTTAAGGTACAAAGATGAGTTGTACGTACATGTCTACATCCTGCCCATCCTCATCAGTAAAGGATCTTCTAGGTATTTCGTATATGAAGAGAACTTTCCCTCCATCACTCACCAGTATTTTGTTTTTAAAATCTCCAAATTCAGGATGTGTTGGTCCGTGGAAATATATGCAAACGTTTGGAATGAGAGATCTCCAGGAACTTTTTGGAATTTTGTCGAGGCCCAGCAGCTGCAAACAGCATTGTTTTTTTATTTAGCGTTTCGGGAACGCAGCCTTTGAACACAATAAGGACATCATTTCCTTTGTCATGTGGGTGTGTCAAAGGAAGACTAAATGTTGGAAAGAAGGTACAGAGCCTCATAATGCGCAATTTTCATTTGCCTACTCTGTTTTTGTAGCGTTTTGATCCTGCATTGCAGTGTTCCGCGGCAAATTGTGCAACACACTATACGTCTTCCCATCCCTCTCCAGTATCATATTTTGGACACGATCTTTCTTCCAGTAAAATCGCAAGCATCAACTTCATAAAATTCCGGACTTCATAAAATTTCCACCTTCTTTGGGCTAAGAGCTTCACCTCTACACCCATTTCTCCCCCCATTCCCCATCATGATTGACCAAATAATTGGAAACTGTCTTTGGTAGGGTAAGGGAGGGTAGGAGAGATGTGAATGGAATAGTACTGTGGTAGTTGGGGAGGAGGGGGCACGCTTACAATAATACACTCGGTGAAAGACCATAGGAGAGCGGAAGCTTAATAAGAGTGAAGGCGGCATCTAGCGTAAGTCACACTTCATGCTTCACCCCCCCCTCCCCCACTCCCACCAAAAGGAACTCCCATGCCCCCACAGGTACTATATAATGGTACGGATTCTTGCATGAACCTGGTGTTTCCACCTACATTACCTCATTGTTCAGATCGCGTGATAAGCTTTTTACACGTCATAAGGGTGTCGATACAAGTGCTCCACAAACTCCATTTCACGACATTAAATTAGGTTATAGGATTTATTTTTTTTGGGGGNGGGGGGGGGGGGGGGAGGAGAGGTATGAAAAGGGACCAAGAGAAAATGGTGGCTGGAGGGAAAGAAACACAAATGTACATGCGTAATGGATTTCATGGTGAGGCGGCCTTGCGAAAATCCCAGCCGTGCTTGCGTATACCACTTGCTACCCGTCAGATTGCCTTTGTGGATTGTCTGCCGATTTATATCGTATACGAGGTATGTCCGACTACTTTCAGATCAGAATGGCATCTTTGAACGCAGGTGCACTCCCTACAATAATTGCTCCTCGCAATGCTACCTGCTAGGATAAAAAAAAAAGGCAACATATGGAATTGAAATTTAATGAGCTGACTAGAGTATCCCGAGGCTTATTCCAAGGGAGACAACCTATGAAATGTTTTGTAAGTCATAGGTTAACACCCTTTGAATTCGTATGCGCCAAGATTGATGATTGCGTGTGAGGCTCATGTATGTGTATTTGATGGACACTCAAGAAACAAAATTCATTCACATATAAATTTTTTTGAAATTAATTAATTAATTTTTTTGTTACTGGGCTATTCCATATGAAATCTCTCAAGATAAAGGAAAATGGTGCTAGATAATCTGGCCTAGGATTCCCCATTTACCCCCGACAGCTTGCTTGTATGTGTGGATGAATACAGTCTCTGCTGGTAAAAAAGAAAAGACCATCGCTGTACACCTCCAAATCTGCCCGTCCTCAATTTTGTTTTAAAATGTATTTTTGGTGAATGCTTAAAATCTGTAGATTTTTATGTGCAGAAAAAAAAAATCAAATTTATTTATGCTTTTGCTTGTCTCTGCCTTTTTCCACAGTAAGTCCTGCGAAATACCATTCTTGTCAGTAAAATGATTCCATCTGACGTCTTCCATCTTACATTCACATTTAAGTACATGGCCTCTCTGAGGCCTTTGAGCAGGGCTTACAGTAAAGTTCACAAGCAAGCGCCATTCAGTCCTAGTCTTTTCCTCTCTCCATAGAGCAGTACCACTCAACAGTAAGATCCGCTTGCTGGATGTTGGGAGCTGCTACAATCCCTTCCAAGGTTTTGATGAATTTGATGCTGTTGGCATTGACTTGAGCCCTGCCAAAGAGGTAAACTGAATTCTCTTAATAAAACTCCAAGGAACAAAGCATAATGATCAAATATCTTAATGCTGCTGTGTAAAATGACAGTGCAGCTGGGGAGAGACTATGAATATTGAGTTGCTTTTATTTTTTTGGCTGAGACCTAATTTTTTAGCAAATATCAATAGTTGAGCTTGAGCTGCTTGACTCAAGAAAATTACTTCAAATTACTTCCTAATGAGAAAAGTTTCACTACAAATATTTCAAAGGGTTTACTACAAGTAAATAATTTGTGTAGGAACAGTAACCCTTTTGGTAAATGCAAATACGCATATTTCTGGTTACTACCTTTCTTTATTTTGGACATTGTCATTTATAGTATCATCTTCAAGATTATCTCTGATTTGCCTGTTTTCCTTTCAGACAGTTCTACAATGTGATTTCCTGCAGGTCAGCATTGCTGCTGTAGACCCAGCAGCAGACCCCTTGGCCTTTGATCTACACTCATTGAGCAGCCCTCTACAGCAACTGCCAGCCTGTAGCTTTCATGCAGTGGTGTTTTCTTTGCTGCTAGAATACCTACCATCACCCAAGCAGAGGTGGCAGTGCTGTGTAAATGCCCATGCCTTGTTAGCAGTCAATGGCCTTTTATTAATAATCACTCCCGACTCGCACAGGTAAAGTGTAAGTTCTACAGCAGAATGTGAGCCTATGTAACCAAAGACATGTGGTTCTGTAAAATTAACATAAAAATCTCTGTAAATGTGGTTGTTTTCTTATTTTCACAAGGACCTCATTTTTATAAAAATTCGAAAACTGACTTTCTATATGCAAATGATAAAATATAGATTGTAAATTGTGCTCCCTTCATGTCATGAAAGTTATGAGATGATTCTTGCAGTTGCAACTGACAAAATGAAAAGCCTTTCAAGCTGCACTGTGAATTGTATTCTTTGTCATGTGATAATCACAGATGAAGAATGCAGATGAGGATCTCATAGATAAAAATGATATTTCAGTGTATGCATAAGTGCCCAAGAAGATCAGTGCAGAAAGAGAATGGTAGAAGGATAGAAAGTGATGTGGTGGGAATGAAATCTGCAACTGCTCTATGGGCAGCCACTGCCTCACTGTCAGCTCAGAATCAGGAAGATGTCTACACAACCACGCCACGACTCTTAAAATATTAGCTGAGGTCTGTCCTGAAGTCAAATAGAAGGCTAACAGTAATAGCTCATGGCACAAGACTCACACACATGCATACAATAAACTTCCTATTCTTCTCTTTAAGTAAAATTGTTCTTAACATATCTCATTTTCAGCCAACACCGCAATGCCCCAATGATGAAAAGCTGGAAACAAGCTCTTGAGTCACTAGGGTTTCAGAGATGGAAGTATGAGAAGAAAGAACATATACACTGTATGGCATTTAGAAAGGTACGGTATGGCACTCAGATAATCTCTGCAGCATGTGTTTACAGCAAATCTATGTGCACTGCTTTGAAACAACAACAACAAAAAAAAAACACCATGAAAAAAGAAATTAGGAGAGTGGTGGAGGGGAGCACTGAGGAGAGAATTTCCCATATCAGTTTCTTATAATTTGCCCATTATCTCCCTTTAAACAAAAAAAAATAAAGATGGTCTCCATAATTTGTAGTTAAACGTCTTTGACACCTATTGTTTTCTCTTCTTTTGGCCCTATTAATATTTTGTGTTATTCTACATATATACCACTGTGATTTCCGGAAATTTCTTCCATGGAGGTTAAAGTACTGTACTTCTTTTGCCCAATCTTTTAATGGGAAGAAAAGGGGGCGGCCAACATTTTTTAAAAGGATCACCTCAACTTCTGATTTGGTCCCTTTCATTTGGCTATTTTTGACCACGTGCGAATACATAGGCCTACACAATTTATTTTTTTATCTAGAGGGCTCAAATTGTACCTGAAACTTTAAAATTGGATGCTTTATTTAGATCACAGGTCATTTTACTCATTTCTACACCCTAACAGTGGCTGGCAGGGCCCCAAAAGGGGGCATTTTATATATTAGCGGATTAATTGGGTTGCACACAATGAGTGATTTGCCCCTCTAATAGGTGTCACAAACCTAAAAGGTTCTAGCTCTAGCTGTTTTTGTATATATGTATACTAGCTAGTGACATGAAGTAAAGTTTGCTTGTAACAAATGGATCGGGAAGGGGTGAACATAGAGATCCACCCTTCTCCCTCTCCAGCCCCCCAATCATCTTTCAACCCTTAGGTGCCTTTCATGACAGATGTTTTTTGCCTCCACACAAAACACCTTCACCAAAACTGTTTCTAAAATTTGTACTTGACTATAAATGGTGAAAACTACAATGTGAATCTGTATTAGCCTCTGTAACATAGATTTCCAATTGATCTGGTCTGAAAGAGTTATAGTAATGTGGACTTACATAAGCAGGAATTGTCTGGATATGAGATTCATAAAGTATATATATTATTATTTCACTGGACTCTGCACAACCTCGCCCACACTACAGAGTGCATTATCTCTGTTTAAGTTTAAGTCAATGGATTATGGTCTTTTTCCATGCTCGTGAGGAGTTATCATCGTTATTAGTGTTATTATTCTTATTGATATCATAGTAAGCTTTACAGGCATAGTTCATCCATGTGTCTTTGACTTTCTGTTGTGACAGCTAGGAGAAAAGCCAGCCAGCAAAGCTCCAAAGACAACCCATGAAGATGAATGCAGCTTGGAGGACATGTTGTATATCCCTCAAGACTTCAATGATTCTTGTTATGACAATGTTGAACGTGAAGGTTCTCCTTACCCGGGGGATGCCAGAGCTTCTGAAGAGTTTGTGCTTTCAACAGCTTGTGAACTTCCTATGTTTGATTTAGATGAAGGCTGAGTTTCTTGATAAAATGAGTGGGTCTGAGAATAGTTGTGATTAAGAGTGTAATGTTGTTGTGGTGAATGTGGAATGGATATGAATGGAAGCTATAACTGGACCTGCTCTGGTGACCTCTTACTTGAAACAATCACCTGTGAAGATAAGGCAGCCGGGTTTCATGTTACCTATGTCCTGAGACTGCAGGAGCCAAATTGTAAAAGCATGTGTGAGCCATGCATTCATATTTTTTTCCTCATATCACAGGAACATTTCAAGATAGCCAAGACTAGTCCATAAGTCAGGAACCACAACTGTGCTCAAATTACATACTGTTTTGAGTGGGAGTCCATCATGTAGATTTTTCATAGTTATGTGCCTTGACATATACATAGATGTTCTTATGAATGATCTGTATAACAGTGGAACAAATAAGGTGCATTTTATCTTTACGTTTTGATTTAATGTTACTTTTTGATATTTTTTGGCTAGTAGGATGTCTCAAACAACACTCTCTTCTTTAGGAGACTACAATTACTGCCAATTAAACATTATTTGATGTCTATATAAGATCTTAATGAATGGCACAGCCCTTATCCCTGTAGGTTATAGTGGATTATCTTGGTGCACACGACCCTTTTCTGATTCAGTATATTTTGCCTGCAAAACTGCACACCAATATGCTAAATAGTACATTTTTTTCTGTTCTGTAATCTTAGGAAACTGTTAACTTAAACTACACGTTGTTACTTGACCACCAGAATTGACACATGCATCTGGGACACATTAATGCATATTATTATCACAGCAGTGAATCAGAATTCATTTTTACTCAGAAGTATCCAGGATCTAATGTTAAGACATGTAACTCTTAATGCTGAGTCTTCAGTTGATATGACCTTGTATTCTGGTTATCTGGTCTGTTAGGAAGGGCACCTAACTTAATGCCCGTAGCACTGCCACATATCACAGCAGAAATAAGGGAGGCAGCACATGACTATCCTACCATGACCGCACTGTGCTAATGCACATTAATATGCATTCAACAACGTACATTATTGAAAAAGACACTTGAGGAGCCTTGTGTCTTTTCCAGCCTGAGGGACCACTTCGTCAAAAGTCCAGAGAATTTTGTGAAAAACAAGTGGCATCCCTGACAATGGTGTGATGTGAGTCTAGTCTGTAAACCATTGTCACTCCTATTATGGATCAGGACTGTTGATACCTTGCCACAATCAACAGTCATTGGAGCTTTTGCCATGCCTCACATTCAACTTATACAAATCATAAGCAAAAAGAATGAAGTCATTAGCTTCGATTTTTTTTTATTAGTCTTAGAATGTCATTGTTTTTAATCCCTCAGTCTGGGGTAATTCCAGCGGAATGCCGCATCATTACACAAATATCTGAGAGGCTCTGACATTACAGTAGAGCAGTTAGTTTCTGTTTCTAACGGGTTATGTCTTAAATATAAACCAAAACTGATTGTCATAAAGTCAAAGCTTTTCAGAAATTAGCGTAACCGACGAGGTATTCAGCTAGAATGTCCCTTTGTAAACAATATAACAATAGAATAATACATTTTTATAATAAACATGGCAGAAAAATGATTTCACATGACATGCAGCAGAACCTTGATATAAAATTTGCCCTTGACTAATTACTAAAGTATACTTAATATCAAGATCCATCTGAATAGTGAAATGATAAAATAATAATGAATCTCAGCATGTGAAATTCATACCTAATAGTGAGCTATACTCTTTCAAAGAGTACTGGAAGTATTAATTCTGTATCACAGCTAAGAAATAGTTGGTTATTACAAACAACATGCATATATCATCACCTCAAAGGCTTAGGTGGATCGCCTATCTCTTTTCATGAGTTTTTCCAGGAAAATTTTAATTTTGCACTCGTATGTTGAGTTAGGGAATTTATAATGTTCGAGATGTAGGACCCAAGCTAGCTAGTGCAATTGCTTAGGCAAGAAGCTTGATCACTGTTTGTAACCAGTGACTTTGTGACTTGCATTGTCTGTAACATTTGATTGCTGTGTTGATCTGTACTTGTAGCAAGCACAAAAATAGTCCAGTTTGCAAACTGCTTGTCTCCAAGATAGATGACCTGTCTTTGATTGTGACAACAATTCAACTGAACGCTGTTTAATCACCTGCTGTCTTCTAAGTGCTGCCATGACAAGAACAAGCAAAAGTCACAAAGCTTTTAAAAGCTGTTTCAAATTAATTATCATCAAGTTTTCTCATTCGAACCAAGCCCCAAAATCTTGATTTCCTTGAAATCTGTATTTGAATATTTGAAGCTTTGTTCCCAGTTAATATTATGCAGTTTGAACACACCATGGCGTTGTGACTCTCTTTTATTACAACATCGAAGAAAGAGTTGCAGCGGAGTAGCGACTGTCTATCCCATTGTCTCAGACATCACAGGATATTTAACTTTGATGAGTTTATGTGTTTAGTCTATTCTCTGCATCCATGAAATATGCAACCATAATATGTTGATAATATAAGTCGAAGTAAAATTCGTTGTGAAATTATGTTCATGTTCTAAATCTGCAGTTTGTTTGTTTAGACTGGTTGAAAGTACTTTTTGATTTGTTATTTTGCGATCTTTGTAAATCTTTGTTTATAATGCATTGTTTTCTTAACCTTTTCATTCAAGAATTGTTTTCCGCCATCTTTTGTTCTTCTCTTCCTTTTGTCTCCTTTTTTATTGTATGTTTTGAAATTCCACCCGTCCCATAATTCAATGGACATGTGGTTGAAGCTCCATTAGTTCATAAATCTTTTACATTTAATATGGTTGCCTGCATTCATCTCCCCTTTCTGGTATGATAAATGAATGATACACTGACAAAACCGAGTGTGTTTTGTTTCATCATGGGTGAATTCAATACAGTGATCTGGTATTGTCACACAGCTATAAACACAATCATTTTAAATGAAACAGTAGAAATATAGTCTCAGAGTAGCGACAATGATCTCATCAATAAATAATCTCATCAGTAAATAATACTATCAGCAAATCAGTTGTTTGATGTAATATTACAGTATCATGGAAACGCAGCAAATGTCCTTAAATAAACAAAGCACATTTCATATTAGGCTAACAGATAATCACTTGGATGAATAGATGGAATGTTAGAAAGTCTTAAATGAGAACATCCTATCATGTTTCAGGTTACAACTTTGTAGTAGAGAATTGCGTTTCTGCACATGGCATCACATTGCACTCGTGCTGACCCTGAAGCTCAAACAAATTTCATAGGCAATGTATCAGGACAGTCAGTCATCATGTGTAGAGCTTGTTTAGCATTAGGGGTAGGGTAAAGAGTAGGATTAAGGAAGAAAGAGCAAACTTTGGATAGTCCCCAGGCATTAGCACTGTATAGGAACTCTCTCATATATATGCTTTATTTTTTAGTAATCCTGGCCCTGAACCTAAACTAACCACCAGGCAGGAGTGTTCTAGCAAGGACACAAAGGAGCACAAAGGAATTAAGCCTGAAGGAAGTCTAACAGTTAGATGTACTGTATATGGTGAGTGTCAGGCAGCTTTAAGTTGAGATTTAGGTTAATGCATGATTTAAGTGCAATGTCGTGGGACTCTCCCAAAGGCCTGTGCTGATGGTTGGGGGAAGGGTTGGAGTCTTAGAAGTCCGACAAATTTTAGAAACGAAGTTGAGTAGTTGATACTCTTAGTCTTACCCCCAGAATTTGCACTACATACATTAATTGGTGAAGAAATAGTATGTAGTTTGCTTATGCAATATTCAATTATTATAATGATCTAAATCTCTCAGCCACCTCTTTGCTTCTTTTTTAAGCAGGTCTTGTGTTTCAGTCAACATAATTTTCGCTGACAAAGATATTCTAAAGAGGAGTATGGTAGGCCATTATGGCAGGATGCTGACAAAGTAATGGCACTGGGTACATGAAAACCAATGTAACTGTAGGCCATTATGGCCAGGATGCCAACAAAATAATAGCTTTGGGTACATAAAAACCAGTTCAGCTATGCTTTCATTAGGCACAGAATTCTTGGGACAAACTGCAGGAAATATACATAAAAGGCTTAGTGACCAAAACAATATTGTCCGAACGCGAAATTGAAAGAAGTTGCACTGTCTGTACATCCATATGATATAGTAAAATGTAATGAAAATACAGTGACTGCAAAAAGGAATCATCACATGTAAGATAATTATGGTGTGCCATTAATACCAATACCATGAAAATTTCATTGAATTCACCCACACTGTACAACATGAGAAGCAATCAATTTTGATATCTATGTTTCAAAAGACTGCATTTCAGATTTGTGCTCTGGTTTTCTGGCAAGAAAACATTGACGCTGACCAGGCTTTCATTAAGAAGTGTTCCTTATACTACTTATAGTAATGTCTTTTCCCTAAAACTTGTCAGTTTAACCATTTCTAATTTTAAACTGTCCTAGATTCTGAAATTAAAGTAAACTAAAAATATCTAAACCATGTCCACGCAGTAAGAAAGGACAGTTCAAAGGAAAGTGCAATTTTCTGTCAATCCTTCCTTTTTCTCTCTCTTCACACATGACATACACAGAGACATTATGGCTCAAAAGATTTCCATGACTTCTTTATCAACACACAGCTGCTTCTCTGTTTCAGTAAACTATGTTGATTTGCTCTGTGTCATTCTTTGGTTAAAATGTCCTCTCAAATCTCTGAATAATTTCACTCAATATTATAACTCATAATCCTCTTTTATCGTATTGCATTGTGTGCACTTGTAGCACAACAGTTTGATAAGTGGTCATTAATTTCAGAGAACGATTGCTCTTTTGATAATTACATCATAGGGTTGAAATTAATCATTATTATGCTCCATACTATGATGAATGTTGTTGCAAAGTTTGGAACATATTCATTGATTAATGTGAAAATTATTGAAAGAATGGAGGGTCCATTATTTTGGTGTTCGATACATTTTAATTTTAATGCACTCACATGGTGAGTGGAGCTAATCCATGTAATAAATACTGCATAAATTGAAAAACTACAGATCTGGAATTTTCTTTTCCCCCACCTTCTCCCCCTCACCTATTGTAAAGTTGACTCCATTGATCTACGATTCCAAGGCAGACTAGAAAAAGTTGCAATAAAGCGGAGGGTGTGATGAAGAGTCACAATTTGCTGTTTCCTTTTCAACTTATGTATTTTTCAAAAAACTTGCGACTAAGCAGCTTGTAAAGTCAACTGTGTAATGGAAATAGTGTGCAAACATGAAAAGGACGTGATGACGGCTTTGCTTTTTATAGGTGGTATACCACCCATAGAAAACACCTACACAATAAAAAGACTAGCATTTTAGATTTAACATTAAGTAACGGAAGTGCCTGAATCAATGGTGCCGACATAACATATTACAAAGATATCACAGAAAAAAAAATGTTGTATACAAATCCGCAGATAAAGGTACATAAAGGCACTCAATAGTGGAATAAACCCCAGTAACATAGTATGTTTGCAATCAAACGAGGATGAAGATGCTAGAACACAACTTCTGTGATATAATAACATTAGAAAATGGCGACAGTGCAACTCATCGAAGATTCCTCCTATTTACTGTTACCATTTAGAGCATTGCTTTCACAATTTATAACGACATACAGATTTCGAGTGAGAGTGAAAACGTGACATCGCAAATACTAGACTGCATGTATTTCAGAGTATGAGGATATGGACATGTAATTGAGCTTCGAAATTAGTTTTACCCGCACCAGATAACACCCTGGTGCTCGGTAGACAAGAAATGCAGGGCCTTACAGAGAGGGGTCTTAGCCAACAATTCAGGGCAGAGATGGGAGATAAGTACAGAAATAAAAATGTTCCGTAATTATGTCCCTTGATCAAAAGGACATGGCCCCAGTGAGAAGGGCTTTGTGTTGTCGGAGTGGGAGACTTACTGCGCCTTGTTGCAGTATGGCGCATTCTCGTGGGCGAAATTCAACAGTAAAATCTCAATAGGATAGGGTAATCTATATGTAAAATTCAGCTATCCCATCGGAAAAGAGGAGAAGAAAAATTCAGATAGCCTAGTGAGACCGCGATCTTAGATCGAGAAAATTGCTACGGCCAAGATTGATTAAAGTTACTGAATTCTAGAGAGAAAGTAAATTAGATTTCACAGATAGGGCGGGATCTTAGCCGAAACGGGATGTAAAGCGACGGGATCTCAGTCAGAAATTACATTATTAATTTGCTGATAGTATAAGAAGCTTAGACTTACTACTTAGAGGTATGAAGATGCCAATAGCACCTGGCATTTTGGTATGCAATAGTAAAAAGTCCCTATAAAATCAGAAAACTGACCACTGGGAGGGGAAAGAGGTTGGATTTGAATTTTAAAGGCTTAGATAGGTGAGGTGTAGACTCAGAATAGGTAAGGTTTAGCCATAAATAAACTTGTTGCTAGATGGGTCAGGTTACCCTGTGTACTCAGTAAAAAAAGCCTAAAATATTAAGTAACCCGCTTCACTGGCTAAGTTCTCAAATCTGACTGGTTTAGGGGCATTTTTCTTCATATCAGAATTTGGAGGAAGAGCTAAACAACATGACGTGAAAAGTATTTTGGCATGGGACCCCTGGATAAGTTAATGAGAGGCGTAAAACCTCATAAAGCCAACACTGAAGAAAAAACATTGGCATCTTCATACCTAAAGATCTTCTTTGGCATAGCTGGACGATGTGGTGGGCCAGACTGTATAAGCAATCGACGTAGAAACACAAATAGCGAATGTGGTGAGTTAAGTCGAAAGTTAGTTTAAAAAAAGAAGTTTAATTCAAAAAATTCCACCCAAGTTCCTGCTAAGTCAGTTGAAAACTCTGGAAATCAACGACTTTAAAAGCTGATGATTAGTATACTTATGTCATCAGCATCCAAGACAGACATCGGTGTTAGAAAACACCCAACATTTTTTTTTGACATCTTCAAAGGGCATATCGTATATTACGTGTATATGATCAATGATTGCGTTAGTCGTCAAAACTTCATATTGACTGTGTACAAATAATTTGAATACGGCTCTTACGAAGCACTGCTGATACTCGTGTAAGCAGTCGGGAAGTGTGTGAGATTCACGGGTGAACACTAGGCACACACATGAAAGGTAGGGACCGATTTAGGCAGCAGGTATTTAAGAATTACAAGACTGTGAAGTTAGCGTCCCTATGGTGTAGTGGTAGCATGTTCAGCCTTGCAAGCTGAGGGTTCGATTCCCGGTAGGGACAGGAAATTTTCAAGTGTAGTTTTTTTTTTTCGGCATTTTATTGCAAAATTAATCCTCACAGTCAATTTATAAAATCCCTGGTGACACACATCCCTGGATAATGTGTAACAACATCCAGAAACTTATCAGACTGGGCTCACATTCATCTCCCTTAATGAATATAGAATAATATATGCCTTGCCACCGGGGTCGTAGCAAAGAGAGACCAGATAAAAGCAGATTTTCAATGATAAGTGCCATTTAATGGTGAAAAACTGCAAGGCAGATGTCATTCCCTAGACTGGAAATGTGCGCGTATGACATACACTCCTACAGCTGTATAGTCTACCTAAATTAGGCAAAGTAGACTAAAAAGTCTAACTGGTGGATAACGCATTTTGTCACAAAACCCTTTATGTATAAACCAACCAGATGTTCTTTCAGACTCGCAGGATGTCTAGTGACAATTGCGAGCTTGCACATGAACGATGGAATCTCTTACCATCGCAAAATTTACATTATGGCATCGGTGTATCCTTAGTAACGTTCAACATGCAGTGTTGATATCATTCTTACGGTTGTATAAGAGATCACGTTTGTAGTGCGCAGGCTTTCAATGAAGAATTTTTTTTTTTGTAATAAGCATTCTGTACGAATCAATCACATCATTTGCAGTGCTTAGTGTGAGCAATCGCGAGGTGTGTTAGGGACCGATTCAGGCAGTAGGTTTTTAAAAATTAAATTGCTGTGAAGTTAGTGTCCCTATAGTGGTAACACGTTCAGACTTGCAAGCCGAGAGACCCTGGTTCGATCCCCGGCAGGGACAGAAATTTTCTAGAGTGGATGTTTTCGGGCCTTCTTCTCAAAATTGGTCATTCACAGTAATTTGGTAAAATCCCTGGTGACACACTTCCTTAAAATAATATGTAACATCTGAAAAATTATCAGACTAAGCTCACCTTCCTCCCTCTTAAATATAAGAGAAAGAATAGTATACTGTAATGCCTTTCCACCCGGTTACATTAGTACAACGCAATGCTTAAAAATATACACAGTAATTTCAACATTAACAGGAGCAGAGAATGAAATGTCACAACTGTTATTACATTAACAGTGACAGAAAATATAACAATGTACAGTAATTATTACATTAACAGGAACACAATAATTATAACATTAGCAGCCGCAGATAACACGGCGTGGTGAAAGGCACAATTTGCAACACATTATTGCACATTGCCAGATATATGAGATGGTACCTCTCGATAAACTTAGTTAGGAAAGCATTGTTCATTAATTGAATAAGCACTACGAGAGCTGGTCGATGTTTTAGAGGGTATGGTAACATCAAACGACATGAGCCCTTACAAACACATATGTCCTGGTGCTGGCAGGGTTTCTGTGTCCATCCTAGGTTTAGAAAGACACCCACAATTTTATGAATCTAGACTATATGCCACAAGACACTTTTTGAAAAAGCCAGGGTGTCAAAAATGCAATCAGTTACGTTTTCTTTTTATCGCCATTTAAAGATAAAATTATGGGTTGTCAATTTAAGAAATGAACTCTACCAGCACCAGGACTGTTCCGGTCCTTCTGTCGCCAGATGAGCACGAATTAAGGATCAATCTAAAAAATGCTTCCATTTATAGGTCATATCTTACATTGTTCTAATATCTGTAGAAATAGAAATGTTTATGATAAGTAAAATACCAGTGTATATCCATTACAAACATAAGTCGTCATTAATTTCTGATCTTATGTCAAATCTTGACCCACGCCGCCGTTCGGTGCCATATTTTGGTGCTTTTTCGGTTGTGATTTGGCTCCCGTTTGATAAAAACTGGCAACTGAGTTCTTGACGTAGTTCGCGGCACGTCAAAACAAAAAAAAGATGGGGGGAGTGGGATTGGAATGCAGTCTGCGTAGAGGATAATCAATTTTTTTCTCTCAGATTACTGACCTCTTTTTTAAGATGGTTTTTCTTTTGGCATTTTCTTCGAATGCAATACACTGTGCGTATGGGGCTGGAGAATCTGCGAGACGAGTACCGGGTCACAGATTAGTACTGCAAAAAACTTAAGTAGTGTTGACAAGATTGTACGCCAACGCTTGTAAATGGTACGCAAGTGTAATACATGTAAAACGATGAAGGTATTTGAACATTTTAGAAAGCACTTAGCATTAGTAAAATTGTATTAGATGGAAACTATATGATGAATGTATAATGGCTATTATGAACTGGTAATCTCAGATTCATAGATTACATGGACGCTACGCCCCTGCCTGTAACCTAATCTCTTGCCGTCCCACATTAGGGGCGGGAATCAAATCCCTAAAGTGCAGGGCGCACATGCAACCCTCTTTTTTAAAAGATACCATGAACACGTGATATGCAGCAAATTGTCTGAGATTTTTTCTTACATTTTTCTTTGTATATGGCACTTGAAACATTAACACAAAACAATATTCGCCATTAGGGGATAGAGAGAGCTATGGGGATGGGGAAAGGAGAAAACAAATCAACTATCTTCGTTGGTTTGCCATAAAAAGCGTTGGTCATTGAGGAGATCAGCCAGTATTCTGTTGTGCTCTGCGTAAAACTCTTTCAGAAGACGTTCCGTTTCTGGGTACATAGGACCAAGCTTTGTTTTTCGCGAGTTAACGAGTCTCTCCTTCATCTGGGCTATAGTTCGCATGGCACGTTGACTAAGGCGAGCTGTGGAGAAAGCAAAGAAAGGCAAACCATGGAAATTCTCTCGCACAATACCCTAATATGAAAATAATGTAGTAGAACCTCGATATTAAGTATGTTATTGGTGCACGGAAAACTTTCACTTATTAATCTCTCTCCCCCCCCCNCCCCCCCTTTCCCAGAACATTGCGGTCGCAAATTATCGCAAATTCAGGCACTTTTTGTAAATTTGGTGCAAATTTTGCTGATTTTGGCCAGAGATCGCACTTTTTCTGCCAGTGTCGCAATACTGCGTGAACAGGAACAAAGAAAATAAGTTCTACTCTACACTTTTGCAACATTTCATTAGTAAACAATGTGAGCTGGTGGTAAATTTAACGAAGTTACAAAGCTATTTTTGCAAGTTTTGGTAAAATTTTTACAACTTTATGCACGCAGATTTTGCAATTCTTGGTGCAAATTTTGGAGGTTTGAAATGCAATTTTCCGCACGGACGGATTATTGAGGTATACTTAAACAATGAAATGCTAGAATAAATATGAATCTGTGCTCGTGAACTTCATATTTGATATCAAGATAGTATACTTATTAAAAGAGTACTTAATAACAATATTATTGTAATTGTCCAGGCCTGTTGGTATTGCTGTGTTACGCTCGGCTGAGTATTGAAGTGGTGATACATTAAAGATCCCGCGTTACCTTTCGTTCCTCCCATCCTCTATCTCCCTCACCTCTATCCCTCCTCCTCTCCTCTCTCTCTTTCTCCTCCCCTCTCTCCTCTCTCTCCCCCCCCCCCCCCCNCCCCCCCCCGCCCCTCTCTCTTTTTGTCTCGCTGTCTTTCACCTTTCACACACAGTCGTATTCACAGCGTATACATTCTCACCCCCTCTTTTTGTGTAGCAATAACATCCCGGCATACTGTATTAAAGAACAAAAAAAAAAAAAAA
>JAWQUT010000244.1:720892-750385 GCA_033807755.1 Ellobium chinense
ATACTATACTATACTATACTATACTATACTATACTATACTATACTATACTATACTATACTATACTATAATATAATATAATATAATATAATATAATATAATATAATATAATATAATATAATATAATACATGGTACGGTGTGTTGCGATGCGGTGCTGTGCGGTGCTGTGCGGTGCGGCGCGGCGCGGCACGGCACGGTACGGTACTGTTCGGTACGGAACGGTACAGTACAGTACAGTATAGTATAGTATAGTATAACATAGTATAGTATAGTATTTCTAAGTGTCATTAAACTAGGTATTATTTTCCAAGAAAGCCCGCTCATGTGAATTCGCAGCACTGTTATCCTAGCGAAAAACATCACTGAGTAATCTTTTCGACTGCCATAACCTTTGAAAAGACACTGATCATCAGAGTTAACGTCTCTCGGAACGTACACCCTTCCCCCTCTCCCTAAGCTTAGCAAACACCTATATGTTTATCTTTTCTGACAGTTTGTGCTCATGCCAACGGACGCCACTTGCCATCGCAGAAAATAATAGTAATAACAATAATAATATTAATAATAATAATACTATTAACAACAACAACAACAACAATAATAATAATAATAATAATATAACAATAATAACAAGAACAATATCAACAACAAAAGTAATAATAACAATGATAATTGTAATAGCAATAATAATAATAGTAATAATAATAATAATGCGGGTCATAAGTCCCGTATCCAGGCATAAGCCCCCTCACGCGACTTCACACTATTATTATCCCAGCAGGTCCGATAACTCTATAAACCTCTCAACTCCGTGGGGAGCAGAACAGCGCCGCTGCTACTTACAGGAGCTGATCACCAGCATGCCGATAATATCTTCCACTGCCTATAGCATTTTACAGACTGAGTGTACCGAGGAAAATGTGAATAACATGCTTTTCCGGAGCAACATGAACATAGCAACGCTTTCACAGTCATGTAATATGGCATAAGAATAAACGGTCAGGACGATAAAAGTACAGTAGATAGGTGTTCCATAAGTTGGGGATGTTGGCCCTAAAGTAGGTTTACTCTGGTATTTTCAGAATGACTTCTGCTGCCTTAATAAAACAATACATATACATTTTACATATAAGGGAGATCTAGACTTATAAAAATGAGTATGAGAATGAAATGCTTTCCAGCAGATATTTAACCATAACGAAGGCAAGAACGGGACTCAGGCACGACCTTTATATAGGCAGGTGGTGAAGCATATTCTGTTCATTGATAGGAAGGAACGTGAGCTCGAACTGATATCATTTGGAAAGTGTGCCATTAGGTAGTTAACCAAATTATCGTGAAAGATCAGTTTTGAGACAGAGAACACAAACTTCACAACAATTTAAACCCTTATGCTTGCGGCCTGAATATTCTTTCCACGTTAAGCTAAGTGTTCACCCATAACCGTGACACACTTTCTAACTGCTAACATCTGGATCTTGAATCCAATATCATGGCCATTAACTATTGTAGCCACGTCATTGCACAATGATCCCTGGTACTTCATGTGTGACAACAATCACAATTCCAGTTGCTCCCAGGGCGAGGGATGGGCAGAGGGCTTAAGGATCAGTCAGGGAGGTTCTCCAGGCTACAGTATTTCGTCAGTCATAAGAAGATCGTCTATCTCATTTCAAGAATTTTTTTAGGAAAGGAAACTGACTGTTTAATTTTGCTCTCATGAATTGAGTTAGGCAATTTTACTACCTTTGAGACAAAAGACTTAGGCTAAGCGAGACAAAGGACTTAGGCTAATGAGACAAAGGACTTAGGCTGATGAAGACAAAGGCTAATGAAGACAAATGACTTAGGCTAAAAGAGACAAAGACTAATGAAGACAAAGGATTTCGGCTAATGAAGTCAAAGGATTCAGGCTGATGAAGACAAAGGCTAATGGAGACAAAGAAATTAAGCTAATTGAAACAATGAACAGATTAATTGAGACGACAGGCTAAAGAGACAAAGGATAAGCCAATAGAGACGATTTAGGCTAATGGAGACGAAGGAACTAGGCTAATAGAGACAAAGGACTTAGGCTAATGAAGACGACTTAGGTTAATGGAAATAAAGAACTTGGGCAAAATAACACGACTTAGGTTAATGGAGACAACTTGAATGCTAATAGAGACAAAGAACTTGGGCTGATGCAGACAAAAGCTAATGGAGACAATGGACTGGCTAATGGAGACGACTACGATTATTGAAGACAGAGCAAAGGCTAATGGAGACTAAGGACAGCCTAATGGAGATAAAGGACTTGGGCTGATGAAGACAAAGGCTGATGAAGACAAAGGACTTAGGCTAAAAGAGACAAAGACCATTGAAGACAAAGGACTTCGGCTAATGAAGACAAAGGACTTGGGCTGATGAAGACAAAGGCTAATGGAGACATAGAAATTAGGCTAATTGAAACAATGAACTTAGACTAATTGAGACGACTTAGGCTACAGAGACAAAGGACAGGCCAATAGAGACGATTTAGGCTAATGAAGACGAAGGAACTGGGCTAATAGAGACAAAGGACTTAGGCTAATGAAGACGACTTAGATTAATGGAAATAAAGCACTTGGGCAAAATAACACGACAGGTTAATGGAGACAACTTGAATGCTAATAGAGACAAAGAACTTGGGCTGATGCAGACAAAGCTAATGGAGACAATGGACTGGCTAATGGAGACAAAGGACAGCCTAATGGAGACAAAGGACAGCCTAATGGAGACAAAGGACAGCCTAATGGAGACAAAGGACAGCCTAATGGAGACAAAGGACAGCCTAATGGAGACAAAGGACTTAGGCTAATGAAGACAAAGGACTTAGGCTAATAAAGACAAAGGACTTCGGCTAATGGAGATAAAGGACAGCCTAATGGAGACAAAGGACTTAGGCTAATGAAGACAAAGGACTTAGGCTAATGAAGACAAAGGACTTAGGCTAATGGGGACAAAGGACAGCCTAATGGAGACAAAGGACAGCCTAATGGAGACAAAGGACTTAGGCTAATGAAGACAAAGGACTTAGCCTAATGAAGACAAAGGACTTAGGCTAATGGGGACAAAGGACAGCCTAATGGAGACAAAGGACAGCCTAATGGAGACAAAGGACTTAGGCTAATGGAGACAAAGGACAGCCTAATGGAGACAAAGGACTTCGGCTAATGGAGACAAAGAACAGCCTAATGGAGACAAAGGACTTCGGCTAATGGAGACAAAGGACAGCCTAATGGAGACAAAGGACTTCGGCTAATGGAGACAAAGAACAGCCTAATGGAGACAAAGGACTTCGGCTAATGGAGACAAAGGACAGCCTAATGGAGACAAAGGACTTCGGCTAATGGAGACAAAGAACAGCCTAATGGAGACAAAGGACTTCGGCTAATGGAGACAAAGGACAGCCTAATGGAGACAAAGGACTTCGGCTAATGGAGACAAAGAACAGCCTAATGGAGACAAAGGACTTCGGCTAATGGAGACAAAGGGCAGCCTAATGGAGACAAAGGACTTAAAGTGCGACTAAAGTACTTTTATGGTGTAGTGCACAGAATCCTGTGAAATTACTATTTTAACATGCATCAGTGATTCAAACTTCCTACTGACCTTCTCAAACCCATCAAATCTAACGCGTTTCGAAGAAATCACAAAGAAACACATGCCCATGCCCTCCTGTGTTAGCGTCACCGCTGCTCGCCTCGCCAGAAATACGTGACGTCACCAACACCGGTGTACACGCCTCATGGCTATTACGCGTCGGGCTCAAGGCTATTACGCGTAGCGCTGCACTCAGTAGGGCTCGCTCCCACGTGGAAATATTTTGGCGCTGTTTTACCAGTGACTCTATGGCTTGCTTTGTCTGTGTCATTTAACTAGTACATTGGTCTGTGGCAAGCACAGAAATAAACCAGTTTGCAAACTGCCTATCTTTGAGACTCAAAAATAGACGATCTGCCTATGACTGTTATGACATTATTTAAAATTATGTACGTTCCTCATTAACAGGAGGAAATGTATGGACAAGGGGATGAGGGGAGGGGTCTCTTGACACATTCATGCGGGATGGGAGTTCGGGTCAAAGGCCTGTTTGATGATAGTAATGATATCAGTCGTGAATGAGTAAGAGAATGAATGAGCTAGTGAGCAAAGAAGCCACTGAGAGAGCGGGTGTGTTAAAAAAAAAGGAAAGGAAACGATCGAAACAGTGACCAAGCTAATACGTGTTAGTTACATGCACCTTCTCGCCACTATCATCTTCAAGATTTCTTACTGAAGATAGACAGTTCATACCTCTCAAGTCTTCTTCTACGAACTTAAAGTTTTTCCATATCATTGTAGCAGCTCCCGAGAAAAAGTTCGTTGCGTATCTTGAAATAGGGCAGCTTATGTTCACTGAAAAGAAACAAGAGTTTTGGTTATCTAAAAGGCGTCAGCAATTTTAGTTCTCTACGAAATAATTTAGATCTATATTACTGGATGTCTCTGAAAAAAAACCAAAAAAACATCCACAACTTCTCTACGAAATTACTCGTATGAAACTGTCAAAGCAAACTCTTTAACATGATGGTTGCATGACATTCATCCTTAAGGATTTTCGTTGGTTGAAAACGTTCTAATATTTATTTCAGAACCAGGCCAGGAAGATTGTTTACATTTTCACTCTCTCTCACTCACTCTCACTCTCTCTCACTCACTCTCACTCTTACTCTCACTCTCTCTCACTCTCACTCTCACTCTCACTCTCACTCTCACTCTCGCTCACTCACTCTCACTCTCATTCTCATTCTCATTCTCTCTCACTCTTACTCACTCTCACTCTCCCTCTCTCTCACTCACTCTCTCTCTCACTCTCACTCTCTCTCTCTCTCACACACACAGAGAGAGAGAGAGAGAGAGAGAGAGAGAGAGAGAGAGAGAGAGAGAGAGAATGTGAGGGACAGTGTGGATATACAGTTAGAAAATTGGATGGATTCAACAAAACAGGACACGCCCACTAACATAGGTTTAATCAGCAGCAGCAACAGGTGTTTATATTTTATATTAATCATGCAATTGCACGTAGATTTGATGATCTCAATACTAGCTCTAAATGTTATTCTCTTTTCTATGCAGGCTGACAAGTGTTCTGAATTTGTCTGTTAGTTTTTTTATGCAGAGAATAACGTGTTTTACAAACATAGATCTATAGGAGCAGAAGAGGAAATGGGTGGGGGAGGGGGGAAGTGCGTGAGCACTCTGACTGCACATTAAGTTATATAATATGTTAACTGTTTTTGACTATATAGACTAGACCCGAAACGAAATCGCATGAAGGAACCCTTCATGGTAACTATATTTGTTACACATCTATACAATGTTGTGCAGATACGACTTTCAGCTTTTCAGGTATGTACAATAATTAACAAAATTTTGATGCTCAGTTGTCTTGTGCATGGTGCTCGGTTGTTCCATTACTGGGGCTCATTTGTCTTGTCCTTGGTGGTCAGTTGCCTGAGTGCCAGACATAGTGAACGCCAGAGCATACATCCTCAAAGTGAGGGTTAGTAATCGCAAATTGCCAATAGCAACAAGTAGGTGGGATGGCAACTTACTTGGCGGAAAGACAGCGTAGATGCTGCGACAAAAATGTAGGCGTTGAATTTTATTATCAGTTTGTGTGCCCTTCCCCCACTCCCTCCCCCTCTTCCTTTTTGATAGGGAAGGAAAGAAAAGCATCAAAGCTTATTACTAGAAGAAGCTACACATGATTAAAACGCGTGAACTGTTCCGCTAAACAGGCATCGAGAACACCACATGTTCTCTTTCACAAAATAATCATATAAATGTTGATATTATAGAGGAAATAATATTATGAATACAGTTTTAAGTATTCAGAATTTTATTATTTCAATCAAAAAGTCATGGGTTAGCCCATGAATGTTCAGAACCACTTTAAAGTCCCCTTAGGTCTACTACACATTTAACGAAGTTGTGTAAAGTAAGTATTTGTGATTTTTATCAGTGATCCGCGCCTCATTATAACAGGTACTAATTTATTATTATGATTATATTATTATTATTAAATGATTAATAAATATTAATTAAAAAATGTTTAAAAAAATTAACGCTTCACTAGGTTTCGCCGTTCCTTTGTTATGCGTATACTTTTCTTTTCTGCAGTGAAGTTACTGTCGTTGACATTGTCACTGTCCTTGTTACCATCGTTGTGTAGCTGTGTTACAAATATAGTCACCAATCTTCTCCCCCCACCCCCTCCCCCCACATACACATTTTCCCCGTTATTGGTGTTTGACCCCAAGTTTACCTCTCATACCCTTTCCCCCAACTTAATTGGCTTTTCATGGAGGTGGTTCAAACGAAAAGACACAGTAAAAAACTTTACTTGTCATGGGCAATTAAGCGTAATGTGGGGTGGGTTTTTTTTTATTTTTTCAAAATCCCACTCCTTTTAGGTAACCACGGCGTTGATTAGTAACTTAGTAGTTATTTTGGAGTTATTTGCCGCTTCATTATTATCCTTCCATGGCTATTCCTGTTAGTGTTATTAGTCTTAGTTGTCCTGTGTTACTCCAGAACCCTCTGCATACTTCGTACTTCCCTTTATGAGCGACTAGAATGAAAAATATACTGTTTACTCCCTTCCCCCTCCCCCCTCTTGAGTGTAAACAGTTAATTGTATTACAGTATTTGACTTCTACGTGCATTACTTGTTAGCCGGTAACTTACTGTTCCCTAAATGGCGCAACACTATGAAGCTTGTTTTAGTCACCAATCCTTTATGCTACAAATTACGGCCTAAATACTGCAGGGGGGGGGGGCGCTTCTACTGGTGACATTGTTAAGTTTGTTATCTTCCTACTCCTATATACATGTAATGTGGGGTTTTGTTTTTTTTTAGATCAGATGCTTGTCTCCATTGCTGGTGAGTGGGAATAGCCAAAGAAAATTAGGGCTGGAGTGACGGCAGTCGACAGTACATAGTAATATAATATAACAAAAAAAGATTTGGGCGTGTGTAACCATAAGATATTCACAGGGCTGACTCACTCTTGCTCGTTGAAGTGGCGTGTCGACAATGACCCTCAGTGTACATCAACCTTGTGAGGTAATGTGGTTCCTTATTCCGCGGCCTCGCCACCAGTGGGTGAGCGACGATGCGTGCATGTAGATCGGATGTTCCGCTCTTCGGGAATCCTGCAAGACATCAGAGACCCGTTATGCGGGGGAGATGAGTCGGTGTCGATGTGCTACGTCCAAATCTAAAGCAACAAAGCTGCGCTGTAGCCACACGACGCAGAGGTAGTATTTTCATTCCCATTAACTTTGAACACTAGAACCTCTAGCAGTAAACAAACTTCGCAGCAGATAACGGAATTTGGCAGACTGATTGGGTCCGAGAGTTTCTCTATGCGGACTTTATAAGGCCACAAGAGTCAAAAGCTTGCGGTGCTTTGCGAACATTACCTGGGCTTGCGCTTCCAGTGTGGATAATTAGTGAGAATGAAGAGGGTAGATAGTTTTCGCCGTGGCGCAGCTACAGAGCAGTTCCTGTTGCTATGTAGTTGAAGCCGCTGCCCAAGTGACAACATATAATATACTGGCATCATAGAGCAAGCATTGCGCATTAATTTCATGCTTAAAGGAGAGGAGGCCGTGGGGAGGGGGCAGGGAGGGGGAATGGATGGGTTCACATTGTTCCACTTTTCGTTCGTACTTCGACTGGAAGAATTACCAATGCACCATTTTGCACTTTGGCGTGAAATCTCTCTCTCTCTATATATATATATGTGTGTACATATATATATATCTTTCTCCTTCTCTCTTCATTTCTTTTCTTTTTAACCCCATATCTCTCCTTCCTTCTTCGGGGCTCCCTAACCCTCGGCCTCACTCCGATTACGGGGGCTGCGGGAAGGGTGGGGTAGTGCGGAGTTGTTGGTTATGACCCTGGCTGAGCGTAAAACCACATGTTTCAAGATCTCACGGTGATAAAAATGCATCTTGCTATCGGGAAAGCTGAAACTATTTGAACATGTATCTTTCTTTCTCTCTCTCTCTCTCTCTCTCTTCTCCTCTCTTCTCTTTCTCTTCTCTACTCTTTTCTTCTCTTTTCTATCCATTTTCTATGCTAGCATGTATTACTTTTGTTGTTGATACTATTAGTCACCGCTTACGAGCTCTAATACTAAGACTTCTGCATCTAAAAGCATCAACAATGGGATTAAATTTTGCCCAAGCTGTATCAGATACAGTCCACTCCACTTAATTGCAACTCTTCTGGAGCATGGTAAAAGTTGTGATTACAAGGGATTGTGATTATCCAGAGACGTTTATGCTAGTCTCCGCCCAACTGCATGTGTCGGGAGACATCGCCTTTCCCGATATCTCGTTTGATCTGAAGGAAAAGAAAATCTCCTACCACAGGCCCTTCCCTCTTTATTCGCAATAAAATACTTTCAGTAACCCGATAATGAGGTTCAAGGAACCTTCGATAACACAACAACCTTGGCACCGCCGAAAGAGTTAAAAAAAAAAGTGAAAGAGTGATGCAAAAAAAAAAACCGGGCCGGAATTGGTCACAGTTTTCTTTTCCATTGTTCATTGATGGTTGAAAGCGTGGATGTAACTTTAAATATTGCTTCAGGCGAAGATGACAACTATGTCGAATGCACAAGTTATCGAACCCGATGCTCATAACTACCGTGACTGATAATCGCTCTCATTATATTATTAATACTGTACACTGATAACACACAACTCGCTTAGCCCGACAAAATTTGGCTGGTCCCTTCCATTTCTGCTGAATATAGTTCCCTGTGTCCGAAAGTCGTCAAGGGCAGTAGCACAGTTCTTACCGACCAGGTAGGCATAAGGCATACATGTCAGACTTCCTCTGCCATTTCCAACCTCGTCAATCCAACATGGGTTCTTGAAGTCTGGCAAATATCGGGGTACTGTCTGGAGTCACAAAAAAAAAAAAAGAGAGGGGAAATTGTTATAAAAGGAAGGGCTCAGTCCATTTTAGAAAAATGACTTGCGAAAGGTTGTTAACATGGGGATGAAAAATTTGATCAACTGACTGAGTAGTAGTAGTAGTAGTAGTAGTAGTAGTAGTGGTGGTAGTAATAGTAGTAGTAGTAGTACATGTAACTGTTGTGAATGTAATGGAAGTACTCTAGTAACTAAAGTGGAGTTGGTATTAGTTGTAGTGAGGGGAGGAGGAGTAGTGCATGAAGTAGTAGTAGTAGTAGTAGTGTAAAAGTAGTAGAAGTAGTTGCAGTAGTAGCAGTAGTAATGGTAACAGTAATAACAGAAATAATAATAGCTGTTGTAGTAGTCGTGTAGAGTAGTAGAAGAAGTAAAAGCACTGGTAGTATTTGTTTTGCTGCTGCTGCTGTTGTTGTTGTCGTCGCCGTCGTCGTCGTCGTCATCGTTGTTGATGTTTAATGTTGTTGATGTTATTGTTACAGTAATAGAATTAGTAAACATGTTAGCGGTGGTAGTAGAAAAAGTGATGTTCGCTATTACTTTTGAGGTAATAGTAATATTGGTAATCGTGGTTGTAATGGTGCATGTCAATGTAGTAGAGATTGTAATAGAAATACTTCTATTTTTCGCTGGGACAGTATCGAATAAGTTCTTGATACTTCAACTGTCGTTGTATTAGTAGCAGCAACAGCAGCAGCAGGTTCAACAGCAGCATACCAAATTGGTAGAAGTTATAGGAACAGTTGTCACAAAGTGAGTACTAGTCGCAGAGACGCCAACACCAGCATTGATAATAATAATAATAAAGTGCATTTATATAGCCCATTATCCCCGGAGAGCCTGAAACGCTTTACAGCTACATGCACACATACTCATCACAAATGCACATCTCTGCTAACACACAGCCTTACACCCACAGCACTTGCACGTAATTTACATACACTCATATTCACTCACATGAAGTGGTATTAATAGCAGTGTTGTGGATGTAGCAGTGGTGAGGGTAGCAATGGGTGTAGCAGTGGTGAGGGTAGCAAAGGTGTAGCAGTGGTGAGGGTAGCAATAGGTGTAGCAGTGGTGATGGTAACAATAGATGTAGCAGACAGACAGACAGACATACAGACAGGCAAGCAGGCAGGCAGACAGACAGACAGACAGACAGACAGACAGACAGACAAACAGAGAGACAAACAGATAGACAGGTAGACAGGCAGACTGACAGACAGACAGACAAACAGACAGGCAGTCTGACAGACAGAATGATGGTGAGAGAAGGATAGAGAAAGGAGAGCCAGAGAGAGAGAGAGAGAGAGAGAGAGAGAGAGAGAGAGAGAGAGAAAACAAGCTCACACGAGAGAGAGAGGAAAAGAAAGAGAAATTCAGCGCGCGAGCGAGCGAGCGAGAGAAAGATAGATAGATATAATATTCTTTATTTCCATTTAGTTCAGGTACAATATTCCATACACTATACCTTTGCAGGAAATTAAAGAATGACATTGCAGACATTTAATTTGTTACACAATGACCGAAAATAACTGGTGATATATCGTCTTACTTACAAGATGAATGGACAATAATTAGGACTAGTGCTATAACTGTAGTTTAACATTTATAAGTGGAAATTACATAACTTGATGGACATTATTATCTCTGTCTATTATAGAGTTTACATCGCTGTCGCCATATGCGTTTGGAACCAATTATGGCACTTATGCTGCAAAATTTGGCTAGGAATTTGCATTCTAAATTATTGAGGTGGAGCTTTTTCAAACCAGATGTAAACCTCTTATGAACATGGCCTAAACTACCTATAATTAGCACAATAATTTCACAATGATAGCCCACGGCATTGATCTCTAAAGAAATTGGGTAGTACTTGTCGAACTTTGATTGGTAAGATCGATCAATGTAGGCATCGAATGGTATCGCTATTTCTATCAGTTTGACTATTTTTCTCTCTCTGTCAATCAGTGTTATATCTGGCCGCACCTCTCTTCGACAGAAACTACTAGTGTCACTTTCAAACATGGATGGTGTGAGGGGGATGTTCTTCAGTATGGTCTTGTTTCTGTTGAATGAGCGAATCTTTCTCTCTAATAATAGATAGATAGATAGATAGATAGATAGATAGATAGATAGATAGATAGATAGATAGATAGATAGATAGATAATAGGTAGAGAGAGAGAGAGAGAGAGAGAGAGAGAGAGAGAGAGAGAGAGAGAGCTAACCTGGTTTGCTATAGATATCACAGTCCTGCCCGAGGCTGAAGCGGACTTGTTAACTACACAGGCTTGGAGTTCTGTTACCTGGAAACATAAAGCATGAAAAACCTTAGAAACATCATGGCCAAATGATTGCGACGTTGGATTCAAGATCTAAAAGTCTTGGCTTCTCGGAATGGTCGTGCTGTACATGACAGAGAAAGCACCGGGAAAGCTATTTCAATCACATTTTCCTCAGTCCACCAGTCTGTAACATAGACAAGGAAAGTTATTGTTAGAATGCTCGTGATCAGCACCTGTAAGTGGCAGCTGCACTGTATGCGCCCCAAGGAACTGAGGAAGTCTCAGAATGATCGGGCTTGCTGGGGTAATAATTGTGTGAAATCAAGTCTTAGTGAGCGGGCATAAGCAAAGAGACTTATAAACCGCATGATGAGGATGATGATGATGATAATGATGATTTATTTATTTATTTACTTCAGTTTGTATTTAGCTTGACGAAGGATCACTTCCTCACCTGCGCATCATCTATCATGTGATCTGAAACTCGCTGACGATTGTTAATCGTAAACTATTACTATGAATAAAGAAGACCATTGGACGGAGATTTTCTTTTCTATCGGTTTAACCGAGATTTCGGGCAAAACGGTGTTGGGTGGAGTGAGGTCTACTGTATATGGCATTGTCTGATATTTCACATCTCTGTCATAACGTACGGTACGATAATCTGTCATAACGTACGATATGATCATTGTACTGTACCAGGAAAATATGCTACAAGTGCATGCCTATCACTGCCATAACGGTCCGTATGAGATACGAAGTTGAAAATATAAACGCTGATGTAAAAGTCAAGATGGTGACCAGTCACTAGTCACGTATATCAAGGAATCTGAATTACGTAAAATAAACGCTTTCATTGGCCAGTGTGTCTTTGAAGCTAATGGGGAGAAGAATTAGCTTTTATGACTGGTTGTAGAAGTTGCTAAAGACAACACCGGTTGTTGCTGTTGCAGTTATTGTCGCGGGAAGTGGAGCAGCGTGGCCGAATGGTTGTGGCGTTGGATTCAAGATTTAAAGCTCCTGGGTTCGATTCCCAAAATACGGTCGTGTTGTAAGTGCCTTGGGAATGCATTTCATCCAAATTTTTCTCAGTCCACATATCTGTAATATAGGTACCTGGCTGTAGGCAGTGACAGAGATTGTCAGAATGCAAGTGATCAGCGCTTCCAAATGGCAGCGGCACTGTATACTCCCCAAGGAGTCGAGAAGGTCCTAGAGTGGAGTGATTTAGCCTGTTAGGGTAATAATAGTGTGAAGTCGCGTGAGCGGGCATTACCCTAGATAAGAGACTTACAAACCGCATTATTATTATTATCATAATTATTATTAATATTACTATAATTATTATTATTATTAAGTGATAGAGAGCTGTGTACGCTGTGACGTATGTAAGTTGTGTATGTTGCGCTGCAAAGGCCCATACGTTATCAGTAGTCACCTTTAGAAGTCGAAATCACGGAAATCTGCTTCCGCCCTCTTTTGCGCACTTTAAAGTGGAAAGAAACATGTTTGTGTCCCGCCTGAAGAAGAAACCACGAGTCCCTCGTTCTACATGTAATGAGCCATAATAAGGATGATGGGGAATGGTGGTAAATGCTGGAGATGATTCGCACCAGTGGAAAAAAGGTGCAGAAGGTGTCTAAACCATCATTAAAGTTTTTAAAAATTCTTCAGGTTCATACCATCACTGCAGTCATTTCTCTCTCTGCAGTTGACAGATGAAACAAAACTAGTCGCTTTTCAAGATCTTGTTACGTAACGTGACCAAAAGACTGCCACTCACACACAGGTTTCCTTACACTCTCTGCTACTGCCTGGCTGCTTGCCATTTCATCAAGAACAGCCCGGCAGGCACAGAACATGTAAACAAATCAACGACATAAACGTGACGGAATAAAAAAAGCCTAATTTCAGTTTGCATCGAAACACTGATGTCTCGAAAATTCACACTTTTTAATGCAAACAGAATACAGTCACCATTACCAAGCTCTTTAAGGCAAGCTACATCGTTTACCCTGAAACTGTTTAAAATCGCTTTCACCAGGCTATCAGATCTACATCTATATCGATTTAACACGAATTTGATTAGACCAAGACGCCAGGATCATCCTCCTTCTGTAAATTGTTCACTAGATCTAATCTAGTGTCCGTTCATGTTACATATACAACCAGGCAAAACGAAAAAAAAATCAATTCCCGACATTCAGGACGTGATTTACGCGTACACACACAGCTCATCTCTAACGATTCTGTCTCATCTAGAGCTAGTTACCTGCATGCAGGGGCGTAGCGTCCATTTAATCTATGCATCTGAGATTACCGACACGTTATCAGTTGGCTTAAACAATTTAATTACTCTTCAATGTTTTCTAAAGTGTTCTAACATCATCTCCGTCCTATTTCACCTATGAACAACGACAACAAAAAAAAAAGCATTGACAAAACGATTTTGTCAACGTTTGCTCCTTTTCTTCGCCGATAATATGAGAGCCTATACACAGTCTCACAGATTCTACGCTCCATATTCTCAGTGCAATGTACCCAAAGCAATGTAAAGAGAGAACTTAAAAAAAAAAAGTGGCTAATAATCTGAGAGAAAAATTTGTTAACCAGCTGTTCTCAAGATGGTTTGTTGTTTCTTTTCACGCAAGATCCTTTCCGTGCACGACTTTCCGAGTTGTTGTTTTTTTTTCAGCGAACGATTAATAGTCTAGACCGTATCAAGGTTGCCATATTTGGGTTTTTTTTTGAGCCACATACCAGATTTTGTTTTACTTTATAGAAGCCGCTGACTCTTACCAAAAAAAAAAAAGCAGTTATAGAGGCTAGATTACCAAAACAATCATCCTTGTCACGCCCCTGCCTATACACTCTGCTAATCAATAGTAAGGCTTAGGCCTTAAGTATGTAAGTTTACTCCTATCGTCCATGTAAATCCCCAGACACGCACTTCCTTTGGGAGTGAGTTTGCAAGAAATAGCTTCCTAAATGGTAAAAAAGGAATTTAAAAAAAAAAAAAAATTAAAAACCCTCTCATATCAAGGCATAGAAATACTGGTAGCAAAAATTCTGAAAATTCACATACACACTTCAAACGCCACTCAAAATACATATAACACATTGATTTTGAACAATGTCAATATTTAATAGGTGCAAAATTTTGGGTCAAATTTGGACCTCCGATCACAGAAACATCCATGCCATATTTGGATCACTCCATACTGGACCCTTGAAGTTGGGTTGCCAAATATGGACCAGTGGGCACTAGATGGTTAATAATGATAATTTCCATATCATGTATTGTCAAAAATGACCTCATATTGCTATTGTCATTAGAAAACAAGCTTGAACAGTGCTTGTCACTAAGTGACACTTTCATTGAAAAATACATTAGTAGTTATTCAGCGATGCATTCCCTTTATTAAACTGAATCATTCAAATCAAATCTGGACTTTCAAATGAAGATTTCTTCAAGATTCATGATATTATATACACACACACACACACACACACACACNCGGAAATGCACCCAACTTTGGAGTTATGGTGACCAATTTTGGTCACCCTAATTCAAGCAGCTCTAGCAGTGTGTTTTTTCATCCTAGCAGTTAAAAGGCGAGCTGGTCCATTAGAGATTATTGTCAATTTTCTAGAGTACAAATCATGCGAATTAATAATCAGTGGACCTAGATTTAGAGAGACTTCCAATTCTTGTTTTTAAGACGACCCGTGTGTATTTACGCATTTGGGTGACCACAACAAAACACCAAATATATCTCAATAAAGCGCATATATCTTTGTGAAATTTTGTTTGCGACCTTGCATTTCTGACATCTAATAGCCAACATTAAAAAATGAGCGGAGACAGGCCCGCTTCTCTCCCGTTCAAGATTTTGGTCTGCAGACAGCTTCTCTGGAAAAAGATACGTTTTATTTTAGATCAGCCTGTTCTGTTTTTAAGTCAGCCCGCCTTGCGGTTCCCTTTATGGTTTCTTGGAAGAAATTCTGTCTTGTTTTGCTAGCCTCCACTTTCGGGAACAGGCAGAGATGGCCTCGTGGGGCAACTGGATTCTTCAGGTGTCTTTGAAAAAGAATATTTTGAAAATTGAGTAGTTTGTTTTGTTTGGCATTAAAACAGATTGAAATCTGTTGGGTTTTTTTTATCCAAAAGTGAATGAAATCTGAGGGTACAATGATGCTGAAGACTTTTTTTCTTTTTACTTCACTTATGAAAAGTATCATATCTTTGGAAATGGACAATGTTACATTTTAGAATTTTATTTTTTTTTTATTTTTTTATAAAATTTGCAGAACAATGCCAAGAAATGATAATATCTAAATACAGTGAATTTACTGAAGAGTAACACGACGGATTTATTACTTCTATCATTTTTACTACTTTGTGAAGGGTTGTTTTTTTTACTGCTATAGAACTTGTAAAGAATTAAGTAATATCTCTACTTAGTCTACTTTGTGAAGACTAAGGGCTTATAACTTCTACATTCTTCGTCAAGAATAATGAGAAGTAAACACTTACTACTTTTACCTTTTCTGTGAAGGATAAACTGGTTTATTACTGTTCTTATTTTGTGAAGAGTTAAAGTTTATAACTTATATTAGCTTTGTGAAGAGTAATAAGTAATTACTCTACCTTACTGTTTATGACTTCTATTTACTATGTGAAGAATTGAGTTTATATTTTCTACTTAATTGATAAAGAGTAATTGTTTATCACTTCTGTTTACTTCGTGAAGAATAAGGGTTTATTAACTATCCCTATTTTGTGAAGACTACTTTTATAGAGTCCTGGTGCTGGCAGGGTTTCCGTGTTCATCCGAGGTTAAGAAAGACACCCGACATTTTATGATTCTACACTACAAGGCGCTTCAAGAAAGCCAAGGTGTGAAGCTGAAATCAATTACGTTTTCTTTTTATTGCCATTTAAAGACAAATATGTGGGTTATCAATTTAAGAAATAACTGAAATCACATTTTGCTATCCTACAACAATAAGAATGTATTAAAACATATGATCTGATGCAGTATGAAAGACAGAATATCTACCTACAAGGATAGGGGGTTGAACGCCGAGAGGAAAGTATTTGCTCACTAATATTGATGTTTTTGCACGAAATTATGTCCTTAATTGATGTTTATTTTGAACAAACGCCCCAAAGTTAAGCCGTGGGCAATTTAATATAGCAGTTAGAGTTTTCATACTTTCCCACAAACTTTCTCTAGGTGTATTCTACGCATTGATATACTCATACATAATCCACTCGAAATAATATATGATCTGGCCGCACAAATATAATCATACCCCCTTAATTTGGACGTGAATCGAAACCAAATATAGTGCCAATCATCCAACCATGCGTCACATGAAAGACAGTTTTGCTTTCCAAATGCAGGTTCTATGGAATGACAAATTAGTGAAGATGACCAACATATGTCTTTGAGCTTTGTTAATGGACATGCATGTAAGATAACTACACCTAGCCATATAAATTGCTTTTTAATTTAGTCAGAAAACAATAAGCGTAGATTTGAGGGTATTGGTAAATTTGATAAACAGCCGGTAAACACGATTTGCTGTTCATGTAAAATGGACATGGTACAAATATGCTGTTTATTACCCCGGTGTTTTTCGTTAACTTACCGTAAAAAAAAAAGTTTAAAATGGTCACGCCTAATGCAAATACGAGTCATTAATAAGGGGGTACAGTTATTAATTTGCCAGTGACTGCTAAACTGTTAAAACGATTCTATTGATGTTAGTGTCATAATAATGAAGAGAAAATTGGTCATATTAAAATCAAAGATTTGTAACCAGTGCGCAATCATGACGTCATGAGAGGAACTGGGAATTGAGGGAAGTGCAATTTCTCTGACCTTATTGTGACTAGACACATCTATAGACGTCTCGAATGCTGACAAAGTCTTATAACCTAAATCAGGGCTGGGCGGATCTGAGATCTTATGAACTCAGATCGTGAACGTAGATCAGTTCGCGTAATTTTGATCTGAGCTAAATAGCTATTTTAGATGAACTGATCTTGATCTGAGCTTTACATTTTTGGCTGTTTGATCTGAACTTGATCTGATCTGTATTATTCTAACTACATTAATTTCAGTTCAGTTCACAACTTCTCATAAATTTCGAAAATCAGAACCGAATGTCGGTGGGTTTTGTTTTTTTAGCGGAGCGAGTGAAAAGAAAGAGATCCGAGTGGGTGGGCGGCGTTTCCCACCAATCAAAGTCATCGCCAGTCAAACTTCGAGATTGCTTTGAGTGTGTGAAGTTGCAACTTCTCCCCGCCCGGTGCCGTTGCCTGTTATAGCTGTTACTCACATCGGCGTAACATCGTGAGGTTACTTGTCCTGTTGTCCACGCAGTCTCTCTCTCAATCTCGTTGAGCTGGATTGAGAAATGACAAGGTGAATGGGTGATGACTTCTTGTCCGATTACGCTTGGTTTAGACTGTATCTTCACCACTTTGAAAGCAATATTGTGCTGAATCTGTTTTTACATAAATAGGCAACCGAACACGCATTTTGTATTCTTTCATCGATTGCTTCTTCATCTGCCAGCCTGGTACCTGGCGCCAGGCTGTCAGTCCCTTTAGATTGCAGCGCCAGGTTGTCAGTCCCTTTAGATTGCAGCGCCCGACCATTCCTTCGAGGACGCTAAATGTCCAGTGTTTGACTTGATCACTTACGGTAGAACTTGTCTGGTCCACGTGACAGACGAGATGGCGATAGCTGTTTAATTTACAGCCTAAAAAATCCACACTATTTGTTCACAAGTTTCAACCCCATACATGTTTCCCTAGCCCAAGCGCTTTCGAGAAAATGCACCTCCTGGATTTTCTCCCAGCAATAACAGCAATAACAGGTCTTCTGTTTAGTTTGGTACAGAGGCATGAAACACTTTCCATTGAAAGCCAAGGTTTTAAAATCTCCTTCCTCTTCATCAATCATCAATGCCTTTCACCCCTAGCAGGGTATAGGCCACGTACAAGCGAATTCCATCTTTCCCTGTCTTGGGCCATCTTTCCAAGCTCGTTCCAAGTGAGCCTCATTTCTCGCATGACCCTTTCCGTGCATCGTTTCCATGTCTCCCGTGGCCTACCCCTGCCTCGTGTTCCTTGTGGGTTCCATTGCAGTGATTGCCTGGTGATGTTTCCACTAGGTTTTCTGAGGGTGTGTCCAATCCAGCGCCATTTACGGAGTCCAATTTCTACCTCTATTTCCTTTTGTCCTGTTCTTGCCCATAGCTCNAGTTCTCCATTTGGAGAAATTCCACTATCAGCCAAGCAGAGATTCAGGTTTTCGTTTGTATGTGTTTCTGTAACAATGTTTTGTTTTAAGGGAGGGGTTGTTAGCCCCGTGACCCAACCCCCAACCTGGAGGACCAGGTGACTCTGTGTCGGGAGTCACTACCTGTTTTTTCGCCATTTAGTCGCCTCGTACGACACGCTAGCACCACGTCATTCCTATTCTTCGCGAAGCCGGGAACTGAACGGCTGTCCTTCCTCTTGCTCCATCTGAAAGAAGCAGTGAGAAGGTTAGCGGTCTTAGAATTAAACGCAATAAGTTATGTTTTTCTATTCATCATAAGCTCTGTAATGTCTAGATGTTTGCAGTACTATCTAGACAACCTGCCTTTCGTCCCCGACAAAAAAAAAGAGCAAGAAAAAACTCGGGAAAGCTTTCACGGAAAGGGTATTGCGCAAAAAGAAAGAGAGAAGGAAAAAAACGGCACTGTTGGCATAGAAGATACACTATAATATATTCTTTTTTCAGATTATTAGCCACTTTTTCAAAGAAACGTTTTTTTAGACAGTGTGTTTGGATGTAATACATCGTACCTATAGGCGCGCTGAATCCGGGAGACTTAACTGTTGAATTTTAGATTTTTAGATTAGCTAACGTTGACAGTGCTTGATATACAACAGTATGAAGGCCATGTTTGAACATTTATAAAATATTAAGAAGTAGTCAAATTGTATTAGATACGTATGATAATATATTGGTAAACTCCGATTCATAGATTATAATAATGGACTCTAAGCTCCTGGTAATACGGTCAAAGCTTGAAAAAAAAAATTACAATTTTTATATGACCCAAATCAGAAAGGTTCTTCGTAGTGCCTCGGTCTCAGACGTGAATTTTTAAAAATCCAAACTCGTTTTAACTAAGAAGGTATCTTTTTAAGAAAGGTTGGAGATTTCTCGCCTCTCCCTCTAAACTTGACTCTATTTGCACAGTAACATGCACGCATAATAGATCTTCTCTGATGACACTGATGTCAGAATGACCTTAGAACGTCAAGACCCAAGTATATCCCAGCCAAAGGGTAGAAAAAAACTGTATAGGCGGATGAAGCTTTCACTGAGGAGCATTGACTGGCTCTCCGACTGAAAGAGTTTTCGATCTATTCAGAATTTTTGTCAACGCCCTCTGTTCGAATGCATGCTTGGGCAAAAAAATTCAGGAATGTAGTCTTTTTCTTGAGGAAACAAGGAAGCATGTTTCGTCATACAGATGAAAACGGCTGCACTGAATTCCTTTTTACCATATTGAATAGAACAGAAGTCAAAGCGGACAATACATGAATACTGCATCGTGCAAGTCGTCTATCAATTGAAATTACAGTACTGTACATGTAAATGTTAATGGCTGAATTGAATGAATGCATCTAAAAGGGTCTGAATAATCCTATTCCGATTTGTCCTTTCATTCTTAGATCTGAGATCCCAGATTTGCAAGGTTAGTAGTATACAAAGAGGAACTGAACTCTCTTCTCATAGCGGGAGAGAACCAGAACATGGAAGGTGAAGATTACACTAATTACAGTTGCATGGACTATTTGACCTGTTTCGACCTTGAGAAGAAAAACCTGCTCATTGCAATATCCGCTGCCCTCTTTGATTCTGTATACATGTATTTGGCGTGCAGAATTGCTCTCCCAAGCGCTAAGCACGACGTTTCTTTTTGTGTAAGTGGTGACGTTAGTAAAACATTATTATTAAATGGTGTATGTGAATGTTATTGAATGTTATTGACAATATTGACAAAAAAAAACAACAACATTCATAAAGAGCAAATGCATTGATAGGCAGCAAAGTGCAGGGCCGAAGGCATCAACAGCACAGCAGGTTTACAGTCCGTAAGATCTTGGGCTGAAAAAAGGTGCAGGGCCTCCTACAATCGAGAGTGAGAGAGAGAGAGAGAGAGAGAGAGAGAGAGAGAGAGAGAGAGAGAGAGAGAGAATGAATGAATGAATGAATAGCAGTAGCTTTCTCTGAGAAATTGTGCTTTCAATTCATTCCGTAATCATAGTATTAACATTTTTTTGGAAAAGGGCAGGGGGTAGCGGGGATTCAAATTACACATCGCGGGTAATCGTTGATTTTTTTGTGAGAGCGGTCTTAGCAAACAAGAAATTTGGCCTAAGATTCTCTATCTCATCATTTGTATAAGTATTCAGTGCAGGGTCCTCGAAAATAAGAGGGCCCGTAGTATCCTCGAAGTGCCGATAACAGCCGTCTTATTATCTACCGTGAATTCCCTATTAGATTTCCTTACAGAATCTTATCAGACTTTCAGATTTTAATGAAAAACCATTTTCACATCAGATGAACTTTGTTTTAAGTGGCATAAGTCAGTTACCGCCTTGAAATAGATGTCCACTGATGTCTCTGTCAATATTCCACTACCTTCGACGTCGTACCGATTACCGCCGTCCTACTGCCGGACTGATAATACTGCGGCGGTGTTGCCACCGGTACAGATTTTTCCCGTAAGGGTAAAATGACTTCACGAAAAGCCATTTTTCCTCACTTAAGAGGAAAGCGCGCCTCGAAAACTATTGAGAAAAAAATTATGAAATTCAATGCGTAAAATGCAGGGCTTTATTTTTTTCAATTGTAAACTTATATTTTTAAACAAATTTTTGGCTTCCATACCGTGTGAAGGGAAATGAGAAAAATAGCGTCTCGTTTTGGGGGAAAAGCACAGGCCAGAGTGGCAACATGGACATGCGGCCTGAAGCTTTAGCGATGTTAGAAAAGGGTATCATTCTTAATTTTTCCCCCTCAAAGAAAGTCATTTCCTTGAGAAATGTAACAAGACAGGTGGTATATAACTTTACTGAACGTCAGATTAAGCACTTTTTTTTCAATTTACACAATATGTTTATAAATTATTGCATTTTACTTTTCACAAAAAAATAAAATATCACTGTTGTTACATCGCCACTTTCAGTGGACAATAATGTTCAGTGTGGTCTTGGTAAATTGATCATGTAAACCTCTAAATCATTTCGTTTTCCTCCATTCTGAATTATTCTGATGGAAAAACAGATGAAACACCGTCTGCTATCGTAATCCAAAGAAAATCACTATAAATTTTAACAAAACTAGTTGCAAACGGATGACGGTGATAACTGGCACGAGCCGATTACTGGCACTAGAGGATATAATTATGTTACTTTAGCTGTCAAGTTTCTCCGACACTGGCATAATACAGCACTGATTGACCAATTGGCTGCGTTTGACCACGGCATTTTGCAAGAGAAACACTACAGTTACTGTGGGAAAGAGAAAAGTGAGAAGAGTAGATCTGGCAGTGAGGAGCACATCTTTTTAAACGAAAGGAAGTACTTCCGAAGAGGGGGAGAAAAGAAAGAAAGAAAGAAAGAAAGAAAGAAAGAAAGAAAGAAAGAAAGAAAGAAAGAAAGAAAGAAAGAAATGATAGATTTCTAACACAGTCAGAGAGAGCGTGATTACTTGTTATGTTGGAACAATGTCCAGATTGCATCTCAACCTTTCCTTAAAGTAGGACACGCACATCAAAAATAATTTTCCGTTTTTCAACACCTTTTCTCTCTAAAAATTATGTATGGTGCCCGCCGCATCAATTTTGCGAAGAAAGAGCATTTTTCTGTTACTGTGCGCGTATGTAATATGACGCAATAAGGAGAGCTAGAGTTACCGGGTTTGGCCCTTGGGTCCAGAGTTATTCCCCTTCTCCAATCAGCAGAAGCCTGAGGCAAAAACGCTGACGTCACTTACGTTCCAGTGGCTACAGACACCTCTACCTGACAATGTATTATTCAGCTTTTAATTAAGGTTCTGGTATTCCAAATTCAAACATAAAGTTTGATAGTGTAAGCCAAAAAAGTATTCTGCATTTTTATTGCCTCAGCATGATTTTGTTTGGCATATCTACTGTTCACAGAGGAATTAAAACATTCATACCAGCATGCTATCACCCGTCCGCAGAGCACTGGCTAGACAGCTTGGCCATGTGGCAAGAACGTATTTGACATAAACTTATGGCCGCCACGCACTCAGTGGTTGTAACAATTCGGACTTTGGATAATGTAACCCTGTAGGTTGTCTGGGACCAGCAGAGACGTTATATCATTATGAAAGACATCTGAAAGATTGTTTTTTTGGAATAATAGGGTTTCGTATGATTTAATATGGTCTATAGGACAGTGCAGTCTTCCTTTAAGTCTGCAAGTATTAGCTGTAAGATATTTTGTATTAAAAGGGTTTATTTCACTTTGTTTGAACTGAACTTGGCTTTGTTATAATTATGAATTTCCACTGTAGATCTGCCAGCTGTCGCCTGCTACTTAGTGCTCATCTTCATGGAGTAATTTTCTATTCTGATGAACTGAACCGAGCTTGATCTGATCTTACCAAAGTTCAAGGTGAACTGAGCTGAGCTAAAAAATACACAATTTTCCTGGAACTGAGCTAAACTTGGTCTACGGACATTTCTCCCTTAGTGAACTGATCTTGATCTGAACTGACTCTTTTGGTGAACTTACCCAACCCTGACCTAAATAGTAGGAAATCAACAATTTGGTTCACGAATTATCTGTTGCTTATTCTTAGGTATGTGGTTACAATGAATAGAGCTATTTGTGATCAAGAGACTGATGTACAGTATAAACATTAACGACCCTGCGCAGTAAAATAATATATTCCCAGATTCAAGTGCTTTTGCAATTATATCAAAATGGTCTCTAAATGAATTACACTGTACTATACTGTCTCTGACAAACAGGTTAGAACATGCTACTTGTGGTATAGTAAACCATAAGTATTGCAAGGGCATAAGGAAGCGTGTTTGTGCTCAGTTACGAAGGATATTTTATGTATATCTATATTATCTTCAACACGAGTCTGCTCGATATTTTCATGGCCGTGAAGACCAATAATAATGTTACTGCCACACAACATTAGGCATTACTGCGGAGAGAGAAATGGAAATCCTACCGAGGAAGGTTTGTCCCCTTTTATGAAGTGTCTTTTGACTTGTAAGTATCCCTGGAAAACACAAGTTCAAAAGGAGGTGGCATGACAAAGCAGAAGAAGACCTAATAATAATTTAAGAAATTATTTAGACCCTTCTTAAATGCTTTAGTGATATTTTTTAAAGAAGATACTGATGATAAAATCGTGCCCAAAGAGACCAGAAAAAATTCTCTTCGAAACTGAAGTGGTCCATCATACAGACTAATAGGTGACCTTTATGCTGCACAATCCATACCATGACCATGAATCATCGCTAGAATGTCTGGATCTCTGAATGTGTGGATTTCTGAATGTGATCATTGACTTCTTATATCAGAGTAAAATTCGTTCAATGAAATTCATTTCCTTAAATTGGTAAAATTGTGACCAATTTAATCAAATGTAACAGCGTTTATATATGTGGTTTTTTTTTACGTCACTTTAAAAGAAGTTATCAGGTAATCAATATAAGAAAATCAGCATTGACGAAAAAGACTTAGGACACTGATTTAATCAGCAGCGGCGGCAGCAGCAGCAGCGAAGCTCTATAAATTGTTGACCACTATCTTTCAACATTTACCCATAATTCGGTATAATATATCTTACTGTTTATGTAAAATTTATTCCAATTTCATGTTTGATGAACCATTTATTCCAGTGTGCGACAAAATGATTTATCATTTAGAAATATTAACTTTCAATATTACACTAGTCATCTTAATCATAGTACGCCCTACGCACATTGTATATCATAAATACAATATAACCTTGAAATACTGTGTGCTGTGGTATATGGAAAAAAAGACACTTATTATTCAGGTATTTGTAATATCTTGGTCTATTTGAATATTGAAATGATATAAACATAATGAATCCGTGCGAGTTAACGCATACTTAATGACTTGGTATACTTATTACATGAGTATAAATTTCGAGGTGCCGGCTGCGCAGCCCTAGACAAGACTCATTTGTTGATTCCCTACTGTAGATATCAGACATTTTCAGCGTTCTAGATGTTTATTCTACGGCTATGTATCTGTTCAAGATAAGGTAAAAGAAATCCTTAGAGTACGTGCACACTGACAATTTCACTCATGGTACTATGTTTTAAAACGGCCATGAAAACTTCGAGCAGACCCGTACAGACGATAATACAGTCAAACTGCCAAAGGTATACACAAAATAACCTTAGTAGCTGAGAACAAAGACGCATCATTATGTCCTTTGCAATACTTTGCGTTTTACTGCATTATATATGTGCCCGGTAGCCCCATGACTAGTTTACATACTGGTCACCTGAAAGCCGAAGTAACTGCTTTATAACTAATAACATATGTGGCCTTAAGGTTACAGACCTGTAATTGTACTTTCACTTTGTGGTCCTATATATATATATATATATTATATACATAAATGATCATTATAATTCACAGTGCTCTTATTCACTTTTAGAAAAAAAATCTTTTGTCTCAATGATGTAGCACTGTATGTGATTCAGGTAAACATATGACGTGATCTGACATGGTCCAATGAAACTAGAGACATGGCGAAAAGAAGGCATTTCCCTTTTCCGTCAGTATTTCATAAATCTACCGGTGCGCAAGTCATATTCAAAAGAATTATAGCTCTTTTTCGCACGGGGACCTTCCGAGTGGTAGGTCGCTTGCTTGCTACGGCGAGAATTTTGTTGAAATTTTCGAGTTCTACAGGTGGTACTGTCTTGATTTTTGGTATATAGGTAGGTAAAGTGTCTGTGTATCGAGAGATCTGTTTTTTGGTAAGTAATTTAGTCCCTTTTTGGTGCTTTTTGTGGTTATTTGTGTCTATTTAGTTGTTCTGTTTTTTTTTCGTCTTTCCAGCTCACCTTTTTTCTCTCTATTCGTGCAGTGAGTCTTGGTCACAGCCACCGCTGTTTAGCGTACACTGTGATTATACCACTGGGTTTTTCCTTCTTTGGCTGTTTTCTCGTATTTTGGTTTCTTTCTCTTCTCCTCCCCCTCCCTCCCCCCTTGTCTTTTNTTTTGATAGCTCGGGTTTTTGATTTTTTCTCTCTATCTCGTTCTCTTATCGTCCTTTCTCTTTTATCCGTCTGTTTCATCTGTCTTTTTTCAAATCCTTCTGTTTCATCTGTCTATCTTCTCCCTGCGCTTTTCCTGTATTATAGTATGGCTTCCAAGGAACCAGTTTTCTTTTTATGCAGAATGTTCCTCTGGAGGAGGATCGCCCTCTGACTTTATATGAGGTTTGTCATGCAGCAGAGAAGTCATCAGGGATCAACGGGATAGTAGGTGCTCAGCAGATAGGAGGACTATGGCGGATCTATCCCAGCAATGGCCAGGCCCGAGCCAATCTGCTGTCCAAAGGTCTAAACCTCAGATCGGCTCACCTCGTCCTGAAGGGGCAGAACCCCTTTGTTATTAAGGGAGGTGATGGGCGGGAGATTCCTGCCACCAGGCTGGTGATTGGGGACGTCCCGATTTCGTTCAGTAATAGCTTTATAGAAAAAGCCCTGACCTCTATTAAAGTTCGTTTCAGGTCAAAGATCGAGATGGAGAAAGCCCGAGACCCGCAAGGGAGAATGACCACTTGGCTCACAGGACGTAGGTTTGTCTGGATTGACGTTCCTGCTTCGCCCTTACCGAGAAAACTGGAGGTGGGTCCATTCCACGCCTCCCTGTATCATAAGGAACAAAAGATGATGGTCAATAAAGATGACATTGAGTGCAGGAAGTGTCTGCAAAAGGGCCATTATGCACGTGAGTGCCCTAATCCAGAGGTGTGCCTGGAGTGTGGCCAGACTGGACATCGTCGAGGCCATCCTGACTGCAAAGCCTTTAATGAAGTAGCAGCACCCCTAGATGACTCGGAGAACACACAGCAGGCCGAGATATGTAAACCACCCAGAGACCCTACTGCCAGAGAAGCTGAACTGAGAGGCCGCCCTAAAGGTAAGCCAGGTAAACCAGGTAACTCTCAACCAATGGATAGATTTGTCCACAGATCTCGATCAGAAAGCCAGAAGAGAGGGCCACCTGAACGCTCCCCAGGGACAGACCCCAAGCATCGGAAATTTCGGACCAGTAGTCCAGATGGTGCAACGGACGGACAGGAAGGAGGAAGCGAAGAGGAGGACGACCCAGTATCATGAGGAGTATGTTGAAGCTACTTCCATGGATGACGACCCTGACCGTATCACGGATTATGACCTCAGAACAACGGAATGGTTGGAAAAAACGGATTGCAGGTGAGGAATCAATTGTCTGTTTTAACGTTAAACTGTCAGGGTTTGAGAAATAACAAGAAGAGAGCTTCTCTGATGCGGCTGTTAAAATCCTCTAAACACGACGTCGTTGCTCTTCAAGAAACTCATATAAACAAAGATGATGTGGAAATCATTAAATGTGAATGGGGAGGAACATGTCATCATTCTCTTGGGACAACGCACAGTAAAGGCCTATTAACTATGTTCAGCAGGGATTTTGGCGGTCAACCGACGGAGATGTTCAGGTCAGACAGAGTGTTGGTGTCGGCGGTTAGCATGAATGATCAAACAATATATATAAATTATAATCAATGTTTATGCCCCCTGTATTGGAAGGGAAAAGGTGACGTTCTTTCATGAGTTGGATGAGATTATTAAAACTAAATGTGCAAACCAGACAGAAAGTATTATCCTGCTTGGTGATTTCAATACTGTTTGGCACAATGATCAGGACATAGTGTCAGGGCATCCACACTCACAAATGTTAATAGATGAATTTCATCAGTGTGTAAACAGTAATAACCTTACAGATGTCTGGCGACTGAGTCATCCTTACAGCAAAGAGCATACCTGGAGTAAGGTAAATCCGATAGCTGCCAGGCTCTAGATTATATCTTCGACAACTTATTTTCTTTCCTTTCAGAATCAGAAATCAGCAGTATGGGTCACAGTGATCACAGAGCAGTTACGGCACGTTTTGTATTTTCTTCCTTTAAGATGGGAAGCGGGTATTATAAGTTTAACACTTCACTGCTCCAAGACCAAACGTTTGTCTCATTGATGAATGAAACAATAACTATTTGTATATCTGAGTATGCAGATTATGATCCACATACAAGGTGGGAAATGATCAAAGTTCAAATCAGGGAGGTAAGTGTTCAATATAGCAAATACAAAAGTTATCACAAAGTAAATTTGAAACTCATGCTCCTTCAGAACCTCAATGAGCTGGAAAGAAAGTTATGTAAAAGTCCATTAGATAATAATTTACACAAGGACATTGCAGATACTAAAAGGAAACTGGAACTATTGTCCTTGGCGGAGGCAAGGGGTGCGCAAATAAGATCTAGGATAAAGTGGATTGAGGAGGGAGAGAAGTCTAATAAATATTTTCTCAGACTCGAGAGGGCTCGTGCATGTAACAATACATTTTACAGGTTTAAAAAGAAGGATGGATCGGTGCTGACAGGACAAAGTGAAATCCTGGAAGCTATCGCTGAATATTATGAAAGCCTATATACAGACAGGAGAACAGAGGAACAGATCAATACTTACCAGAATGAATTTACATGTAATTTAGATGTTCCCACGGTTGCTGAAGATGACAGGGAAGCGTGTGAGATTCCTATCACTGATGATGAAGTGAGATGTGCAGTTTTCTCCATGAAAAATGGATCCACCCCTGGGTTGGACGGATTACCGGTTGAAATTTACAAATATTTTTGGGACATGCTTAAAAAACCGCTACTTGATTCTTTTCAGTACAGCTGCACAAATGGCCATCTCTCTCCTTCGCAGCGTCAGGGAGTAGTCACACTTCCTCATAAAGGTAAAGGTCTCGATCGAGATGACATCGACAACTGGAGGCCAATAACTGTCACTAACATCGACTACAGAATAATAGCCAAAACTCTAGCACTCAGGTTGAGGGAAGTCATACATAAGATTATCGACCCCAATCAGGTAGGTTTTGTTAAAGGTAGGCACATCTCCACTCTTCTAAAGGAGCTGGAGGACATCATTGAATTTGAGAAGGCTAGGGATGCACGGAGCATCCTACTGTCGTTGGACTTCAAGAAAAGCTTTGACTCCCTCACACGTCAAAGCATGCGTAATGCTTTGCGCTGTTTTGGGTTTGGCGACTACTTTATCAATTGGGTGGATGTCATTATGACTGATTCCTTAGCCTGTATCAAGAATGCAGGGCACATTTCCAGAGAATTTAAGCTGGAGAGAGGGGTGAAACAGGGTTGCCCAATATCTCCTTTACTCTTCATTCTCGTAGTAGAACTGTTAACCATCAGTGTACGTCAGAATGGGAATATCAGAGGCATTGATATGCCTGGCAGTAACAGTCATGCCGTGATTAGGCAATATGCAGATGATACCACTCTGTTCCTCAGGGAACTTATGGATTTTAGGGAGGTATTATCCAGAATCAAGTCCTTCTCCAGATTCTCGGGATTAGAATTAAACACAAGCAAGTCACAGGCTTTTTGTATGGGAAAGCTGAATCCCTATGGGAGAGAGCATTTGGCATTTCTTTTACAGATAAAATTAAAATACTAGGAGTTACCTTTTGTAGTACATCACCCGCTTCAGATCTTAGTGAGAACTGGGCAGATAGAATAGAATATGTAGAAAAATGTTTTGCAGTTTGGGCGATGCGTGATCTTTCAATAATGGGTAAAATTCTTCTTGTCAAAACATTCGGAATATCACAATTCTTACATATAATGCAATCAATCACATTACCTATAGAAGTTCTCCAGAAAATTAACAGGCTTTGTTTCAGATTCATCTGGAAGAAACGATTTAATAACCAGAGAGCTTTTGAAAAGGTCAAGAGGAGCATAGTATGTGGCGAATACCACCACGGCGGCTTGAACATGATCGA
>JAWQUT010000244.1:750444-765888 GCA_033807755.1 Ellobium chinense
CTTAATTTGCATTCGCTACAGTGATTCTGTGCCGTACCAAAAGCTTATAACCCTCGGCTGTGTTTGTTTGGTCCCTGTGGCAAAGAGACGGGTGGTTCTAAGCTAAAATAAGTATCAGTGTCTAGATAAGCAAAAATGGCTGCGACTAATGCGGAAGAGCAAGAAAAATAATGCACTGACTTGAGAGTGGTGTTTCCTGTATTAATATCTTTGCCCTATTCATGGGCATACATAACACTTTTCATTCTTTCCAGGTCCTCCTCCGAACACTGGCCGTTGAGAAGTGGTTCCATCAACAAATTTGAAACCGTAGACGGATGCCGCCATTTTGCAGAAGTCTTACCTCCGATGTTTGCAAAAGACGTCATGTTTGTAACAAACAGCTAATAGGTGTGCACACTTTCTCATCGTGACCGGTGGGCACTGCCAAAAATGTACTTACCGTCTCCCTCCCCCTCCCCACACCCACTTCAAAACGACATGAACTGTTCAGAGGTCAACCAATCCCAGTTCATCCAGACAAGAGTCGCCGATGCTTTGCCATCGTCTGCTGCTGATAAAGCCATTTATAAAAGTAAGGCCCAAACCATCATCATTGTTGTTATTGTTATTAAAAGTGTTGTGCAATATCCATGATATGCATCCTTGTTCGGGGAACATCCTTAACATGCAGAATGATGTATTGTTTAGGACCTAGAATTACCTCTTACTATGGAGAGAGCAAGAAAGAAAGAAAGAGAGAGAGAGAGAGAGAAAGAGAGAGAGAGAGAGAGAGAGAGAGAGAGATTTTTTGCGCAAGAATCTTTATAACCCGCGGAAGTAGGATTCAATTCAGCAGCCATCCAAGAACTCTTCTTCTTACTGTTTCCGTCACCATCATTCTCTTTATAGTTTTCCGAATCTTTCCTACGAGCACTTCTTTTCTGATTTCCCTCCCAATTCCTCTGGATGTATATAATTAATTATTTCCTCCACATTATTCACCTCTAATTTCGTGAATTCATCAACAACATTTGCAGATGCCTCCATAGTATGCTGCCAGCACCTGTTTAAGGGGATAGACCATCTTTTTATTGTAGATTACGGTATAACTATTGTTATGCCCACTATCGTTTTCTAATTCTGTATAGCTGACATGCAAAATTGTGCACCGAAGTGTTAAATAGTGCCCAACCAAATTTTTTTTTTAGTTTGGTGGATGTTGATCTTAGGAGAAAACAATTATGTAAAGATACACTCTCTACTTCACCACCTGTTTTTACACATATATTTAAGGATACAGTTTACTGCGCATAATGAATAGGGGTCTCATTTTTTAAAATTTTCTTTATATCTCTTTGAGAGACAGTCCTCTCCTTTGATTACACTTACCTCATTTTTGAGATGAAATTGAAAACCTCTCAGTCACGATGAGCATTATTGTGTCTTAGATGCATGTGTGAAATCCGGTGATGAGGTAATGTCTATATTGTAAAATAATAAGATCAACACCCACAATAGAAAAAAGGGCACTACTTAGCATTTTGAAAGCAATTTTGCATGCAAATTAGGCGAGAAACAAACAGTGAGCATTACAATAATGTACTTAGCACGCAGCTGATCCCTCCCCCTCTCCTTTTCCCATAACACAACTACTGAGGTTGGAATATAATACTCATGCAATTTAATTCATATGTTGGCAAGAGTATTTGATATTGACGAGAAAAGATAAGCAATGGATCAAAAACATCCAATACATAAGGCTTCTGCATGGGAAATAATCCGCATGTAGGAGAAAGATATATGATGTAAACATGGATTAAAAAAAAAAAAGATTGTTGTGTGTTGCTGCTTATTTGTCTTGTTCTTTGGCGATTCTCCTACAGCCTCGAGCCAGAACATCAGTCTGGTTATGACTTGAAGCATCGCCATATTTCAATATACAAAGAAGATGGTTTCTCCCCTGAATCGAGACCTGTGCTCCTCTTTATTGGTATTCGGAGATAACATTTCATTGTCTATAGCCAGGTAGCATTTTTATGGAAAGTTGTACTGAGAAAGAAGTAAAAGCTTTCGCATGGCATTTTTGAACAAGCCATATCAGTAGTCGAACCCACGGTCTTTAGATTTTGTCCAACGCCATGACCACTGGGCCATGCTGCTCCACAAACTAATACACAAATACACATGCTGTCATATAATATCATGGTGGTAGTATTCATGATGATAATGATAATGATGATGACTTTTTTTTTACCCCTTCCTAGTGATCTCCTTTAACTCATATTATTACCAGCTATCGTGCTGACACGCCGTAAAACACAAACTCACTCACTCACTCACCACCCATTTTAAGACCTCCGCTCTAATGTTAATCTAAACCTGATTTCTAGTTCACTACCTATATACCTTTTTAGACCTTTCACGTACTTGTACTTTATATGACTGCGTTCACGAAGATTCAGTTGATTCATTTTGTTTTTCATCTTTCTGACCAAAATGATGATGATCAAGGTGGTGGTGATCTAGATGCTGATGACGACAAAAGCAACTACAACGACAATACCAATACATCTCAATAATGTTATAGCTTCTTTTTATATATCCAGGTCGGTGACGGATACAGACTGAACATGCCACCTAAAAGGGAGAGAATTCTGTGATCACCCTGAAAAGTGAAGTTCTGCTCTCCTATTGACTTGAAGATTTAACTAAATGGACAACAGTTGAAGAAATATTACAGTATATGTATTATTATTGTTTACTATATTATTGTTTATAACACAGAAAGTGATCTTCAAGATTTTGTCTTCTCTCTTTAATTATATATCTGAGGCAAATTGTGAGCCTTACATCTAATACGTTAATATTTCTATAGGTTGCTCCGATGATCTGGTTAAACAAATAAAAAAAGTTTTTCCCATATGCATGGCTCCGTTTGTTCTTGCTGTTCCAAAGTTTGTGTGAAAACACTGTGAATTCCTTTCCCAAAGAGTGGGGGAGAAAGACAGGAGAGAGAATAAGACAAAAAGAAGATGGAGTCGATACTTTTTTTTTTTCCTTCTGAATTCACTGGAGGAACTTCCTTCAAATCTTCAGCTTTTGCCATCTCCTTTCTCAGTTTCATTCCAGATCCACCTTTCATGGTTCAATCTTCCTGTGTGGTTCGTCCTGTCTAGTTTGGGCTGCCCAGGGCCTTTTTTGCTAGTAGGCTGTACTAGCTGGCTTCATCATACTGTGAGGAAGCTAAGGAGACGCTTGGGGGATAAGAAAATAGAAATTCATAGGAAAGAGAAGACAACACCTAGAACATTTGTTAACAGCTGGGAATCTAAGCAATTAGTGAAGCAGAGGAAAACAAAGGGAGAATATTCAGAATGAAGTGGCAAGTTGAATTAGGGTTTAAGGGTTACAGACCTGTAATGTGATTGGAACCTTCTTTCCTCTAGAGCTGCCCTCTGAACCCAATGTTTTAGGTTTCACCCAGACCCATACCAGATTTGAGCTCATTATGTGGCCTAGATTTTAAGACTAGCCCAACCCCAGCAAGCCCACTTAATTTTTCAGCTCTGTTGCTATTTGTAAACAGACCCTACCTTTTTTTATTGGTCACTACCAAACCCCTCCTCTTCGGCCTGAGCACACCCTTCACCTAGCAGTTCCAGCCCAAGGCAAAATAGTGCCTGGCAAAATAAAGTAAAATGGACACAGTTTCTCATTAAATGAAGATTTGCCTCTTGGAACCCTTATCATTGGAACCAGGGCATACCAAAAGAGGGAAAAGAGGAGATGAACCCCTAAGTAATAAGTCCCAATAGTGAAAATACAATTACAGGCCTGTAACCATAACGCAAGGGTGACATATTAAGATGAACAACAGGCAGACAGGACTGGGGGTCCACGGTCGCCTCCTACAATCAGCAATTATACTTAAAGAACAGTTATTATACTTGAAGAGCAGTTATAATATAATATCACTATGACGAGAGAGTTAATCCTTATATCACGCTTATTACTATGGAAAACTTCGGGAGGCGAGGGTGAAGGGGGAGGGGGAAGGAGGGGGCTAGCTCTGTACACATACCGCAGTTATTTTCAGTTTAGTTTGTCGTACGCATATGGCAGTATAGATACACAACTGAATACTATTTCCAAACTATCTATTTGCACCCTAATTTCATACTGTCGGACATCAGTCTTTTTATTACTACATATCGTGTCAGCCATTCGCATTCACAACTTGACTGTCAACCACTTCTATTGTCACACGGCTACCATGCTCTTTCTTTCTTTCTTTCTTTCTTTCTTTCTTTCTTTCTTTCTTTCTTTCTCTCTATCTCTTTCTGTTCACAAGCTGTTCGTCCGTACACATTGTCATGCTCCCTAGTCATTTCCAAAACACATCAGTTTGTGTCACAGACATTTACTAGAAGATGTTTATAAGGCTAGTCTCTTGTTTTATTTTTTTTTTTAATCCTAACCTGGGGCACGTTAATTCTTGGCCACGAAACGATTTTTTGAGCGATTTCAGGGTATGAGTATGTCATGAGGTCCCCTGAAAGTAGGATAGATTCAAGATTCAAGATTCAAGTTATTTTTAAGGCTTTTTTGTGCCAATTACACAGCTGCAATACATAGTCTAAATCAAATCAAAGAACGTGAAGACGAAAGGAAAGAAGTGAGGAAAGGGAGAGAAAGAAATAAAGAAATGTAAGAATACAGCAGAAAGAAAGAAAGAAAGAAAGAAAGAAAGAAAGAAAGAAAGAAAGAAACATATGCGCTAGATTTGATGGTTAATATATGCAGTAGTCACTTTCCTTTCTAGCCATTTTTTCATGGTCTCTCATGTAAGTCACTGTGTTTTTCGTGCGTCATCATACTCGCTACTTCTCACATATTATAATCCTCAAAGTTACTTTCTTTCATACTAATGTACTTCTATAACATTTACAGACATAGGTATATAAGTCCTTTTATACCCACACTCTATCCATCCATCCATCCATCCATCCATCCATCCATAGAAATATCTTGTGATATCATCAATGATCAGTAATTATGATAGAGATGCTAGGTATTAATTAATTAGAGTTGACAAGTTTTAATAGGCTATCATTTCGAATGGGCGATTTTAAAATGGGTATTTTATAAATTCAGTTCTCTTATTATACATATTCTACCGCATCAAATGTTTAAAACAACAATCACCACGCAATTCTTGCAGGTGAAAACTGTGGCATGACAAATTTCACATAATGAGCAAAATGTCTAGATGTTACAAAGTAATGTCTGTGTGATATTACAAATTAATGTATGTGTGATGTTATAAATTAATGTATGTTTGATTTTACAAAGACATCTCGGTGCGATGTTACAAGTTAATGAATGTGTGATGTTACAAAGTATTGCCTGTGTGATGTTACACAGAAATGTCGGCGTCACCATTGGTAAGCCTATAACAAACTGGCACACAGCAGTACACAGACATACTTAAAATGATGTAGACTTTTCTTGCAGATGTAGATAATAATGGCTCCTTTGATGTACCGTATCAAAGAAATTATGGAGTACACATTGAAGTTTCTTTCGATATACCATTATGCGTCCAATTTTTCACTTCTAGTCAGAAAGGAGCTACAGCATAATTACATGAGTTATCATGACCCCCCTCCCCTCCCCACCCCCACCCCGCCCTTGAATCTTAAATCTATCCTACTTTCACAGGACATTATGACATACTCATACCCTGGAATCGCTCAAAAAATCGTTTCGTGGCCAAGAATTAACGTGCCCCAGGTTAGGATTAAAAATAAAAAAATAAGAGACTAGCCTTGCCTTATAAACATCTTCTAGTAAATGTCTGTGACACAAACTGATGTGTTTTGGAAATGACTAGGGAGCATGAAAATGTGTACGGACGAACAGCTTGTGAAGAGAAAGAGATAGAAAGAAAGAAAGAAAGAAAGAAAAGAAAAGAAAGAAAGAAAGAAAGAAAGAAAGAAAGAAAGAAAGAAAGAAAGAAAGAAAGAAAGAAAGAAAGAGCATGGTAGCCGTGTGACAATGGAAGTGGTTGACAGTCAAGTTGTGAATGCGAATGGCTGACACGATATGTAGTAATGAAAAGACTGATGTCCGACAGTATAAAATTAGGGTGCAAATAGATAGTTTGGAAATAGTATTTAGTTGTGTATCTATACTGCCATATGCGTATAAAAAAAATAAACTGAAAATAACTGCGGTATGTGTACAGAGCTAGCCCCCTCCTTCCCCCTCCCCCTTCACCCTCGCCTCCCGAAGTTTTCCATAGTAATAAGCGTGAAATAAGGATTAACTCTCTGGTCATAGTGATATTATAACTGTTCTTTAAGTATAATTGCTGATTGTAGGAGGCGATCGTGGACCTCCAGTCCTGTCTGCCTGTTGTTCATCTTATGTCACCCTTGCGTTATGGTTACAGGCCTGTAATTGTACTTTCACTATTGGGTCTTATTACTTAGGGGTTATATTTCATCTCCTCTTTTCCCTCTTTTGGCATGCCCTGGTTCCAATGATAAGGGTTCCAAGAGGCAAATCTTCATTTAATGAGAAACTGTGTCCATTTTACTTTATTTTGCCGGGCACTATTTTGCCTTGGGCTGGAACTGCTAGGTGAAGGGTGTGCTCAGGCCGAAGAGGACGGGTTTGGTAGTGACCAGTAAAAAAGGTAGGGTCTGTTTACAAATAGCAACAGAGCTGAAAAATTCAGTGGGCTTGCTGGGGTTGGGCTAGTCTTAAAATTTAGGCCACATAATGAGCTCAAATCTGGTATGGGTCTGGGTGAAACCTAAAACTTTGGGTTCAGAGGGCAGCTCTAGAGGAAAGAAGGTTCCAATCACATTACAGGTCTGTAACCCTTAAACCCTAATTCAACTTGCCACTTCATCCAGAATATTCTCCCTTTGTCTTCCTCTGCTTCACTAACTGCTTAGATTCCCAGCTGTTAACAAAATATGTTCTAGGTGTTGTCTTCTCTTTCCTATGAATTTCTATCTTCTAATCCCCTTAGCGTCTTCTTAGCTTCCTTACAGTATGATGAAGCCAGCTAGTACAGCTTACTAGCAAAAAAGGCCCTGGGCAGCCCAAACTAGACAGGACGAACCACACAGGAAGACTGAGCCATGAAATTTGGATCTGGAACGAAACTGAGAAAGGAGATGGCAAAAGCTGAAGATTTGAAGGAAGTTCCTCCAGTGAATTCAGAAGGAAAAAAAAATGTATCGACTCCATCTTCCTTTTGTCTTATTCTCTCTCCTGTCTTTCTCCCCCACTCTTTGGGAAAGGAATTCACAGTGTTTTCACACAAACTTTGGAACAGCAAGAACAAACGGAGCCATGCATTTGGGAAAGAATATTTTTATTTGTTTTAACCAGATCATCGGAGCAACATATAGACATATTAACGTATTAGATGTAAGGCTCACAATTTGCCTCAGATATATAATTAAAGAGGGAAGACAAAATCTTGAAGATCACTTTCTGTGTAATAAACAATAATATAGTAAACAATAATAATACATAAAAAAAAATAATGTAATATTTCTTCAACTGTTGTCCATTTAGTTAAATCTTCAAGTCAATAGGAGAGCAGAAAGAAAAAAAAAAACTAAAGAGATTAAAAAGTGTGTTCTAGTTGTATATATCTTTAGACTTCACTTTTCAGGGTAATCACAGACTTCTCTCCCCTTTAGGTGGCATGTTCAGTCTGTATCCGTCACCGACCTGGATATATAAAAAGAAGCTATAACATTATTGAGATGTATTGGTATTGTCATTGTAGTTGCTGTTGTCGTCATCAGCATCTAGATCACCACCACCTTGATCATCATCATTTTGGTCAGAAAGATGAAAAACAAAATGAATCAATGAAATCTTCGTGGACGCAGTCATATAAAGTACAAGTACGTGAAAGGTTTAAAAAGGTACATAGGTAGTGAACTAGATATCAGGTTTAGATTAACATTAGAGCGGAGGTCTTAAAATAGCTTGTAATGATGTGAGTTAAAGGAGATCACTAGGAAGGGGTAAGAAAAAAGTCATCATCATCATCATTATCATCATTAATACTACCACCATGATATTATATGACAGCACGCGTATTTGTGTATTAGTTTGTGGAGCAGCATGGCCCAGTGGTCATGGCGTTGGACAAAATCTAAAGGCCGTGGGTTCAACTACTGATATGGCTTGTTCAAAAATGCCATGCGAAAGCTTTTACTTCTTCCTCAGTACAACTTTCCATAAAAATGCTACCTGGCTATAGACAATGAAACGTTATCCCCGAATACCAATAAAGAGGAGTACAGGTCTCGATTCAGGGGAGAAACCATCCTCTTTGTATATTGAAATATGGCGATGCTTCAAGTCATAACCAGACTGATGTTCTGGCTCGAGGCTGTAGGAGAATCGCCAAAGAACAAGACAAATAAGCAGCAACACACAACAATCCCTATTTTTTATCCATGTTTACATCATATTTCTTTCTCCTACATGCAGATTTTTTCCCCATGTAGAAGCCTTATGTATTGAATGTTTTTGATCTATTGCTTATCTTTTCTCGTCAATATCAAATACTCTTGCCAACATATGAATTAAATTGCATGAGTATTATATTCCAACCTCAGTAGTTGTGTTATGGAAAAAGGAGAGGGGGAGGGATCAGCTGCATGCTAAGTACATTATTGTAATGCTCACTGTTTGTTTCTCGCCTAATTTGCATGCAAAATTGCTTTCAAAATGCTAAGTTGTGCCTTTTTTCTATTGTGGGTGTTGATCTTATTATTTTACAATATAGATATTACTTCATCACCAGATTTCACACATGCATCTCAGACACAATAATGCTCATCGTGACTGAGAGGTTTTCAATTTCATCTCAAAAATGAGGTAAGTGTTATCAAAGGACAGGACTGTCTCTCAAAGAGAAATAGAGAAAATAAATAAAATGAGACCCCTATTCATTATGCGCAGTAAACTGTATCCTTAAATACATGTGTAAAAACAGGTGGTGAAGTAGAGAGTGTATCTTTACATACTTTTTTTTTGTCCTAAGATCAACATCCAACAAACTAAACAAAAAAAAATTCGTTGGGCACTATTTAACACTTTGGTGCACAATTTTGCATATCAGATATACAGAATTAGAAAACAATAGTGCGCATAACAATAGTTATACTGTAATCTTCAATAAAAAGATGGTCTATCCCCTTAAACAGGTGCTGGCAACATACTATGGAGGCATCTGCAAATGTTGTTGATGAATTCACGAAATTAGAGGTGAATAATGTGGAGGAAATAATTATTTATATACATCCAGAGAAATTGGGAGGGAAATCAGAAAAGAAGTGCTCGTAGGAAAGATTCGGAAGACTATAAAGAGAATGATGGTGACGGAAACAGTAAGAAGAGGAATTCTTGGATGGCTTCTGAAATGAATCCTGCTTTCGCGGGTTATAAAGATACTTGCGTCAAAAAATCTCTCTCTCTCTCTCTCTCTCTCTCTCTCTCTCTCTCTCTCTCTCTCTCTCTCTCTCTCTCTCTCTTTCTTGTTTTCTTTCTCTCTCTTTCTCTCTCTCAAACATGTTTGCTAAAGGGTGATGTCAACTTTGTCTCGAAAACCAATATAATATCCATGGTAAGAGGTAATTCTAAGTCCTAAACAATACATCATTCTGCATGTTAAGGATGTTACCCGAACAAGAATGCACATCATGGATATTGCACAACACTTTTAATAACAATAACAACAATGATGATGGTTTGGGCCTTACTTTTATAAATGGCTTTATCAGCAGCAGACGATGGCAAAGCATCGGCGACTTTTGTCTGAATGAACTGGGATTGGTTGACCTCTGAACAGTTCATGTCGTTTTGAAGTGGGTGTGGGGAGGGGGAGGGAGACGGTAAGTACATTTTTGGCAGTGCCCACCGGTCACGATGAGAAAGTGTGCACACCTATTAGCTGTTTGTTACAAACATGACGTCTTTTGCAAACATCGGAGGTAAGACTTCTGCAAAATGGCGGCATCCGTCTACGGTTTCAAATTTGTTGATGGAACCACTTCTCAACGGCCAGTGTTCGGAGGAGGACCTGGAAAGAATGAAAAGTGTTATGTATGCCCATGAATAGGGCAAAGATATTAATACAGGAAACACCACTCTCAAGTCAGTGCATTATTTTTCTTGCTCTTCCGCATTAGTCGCAGCCATTTTTGCTTATCTAGACACTGATACTTATTTTAGCTTAGAACCACCCGTCTCTTTGCCACAGGGACCAAACAAACACAGCCGAGGGTTATAAGCTTTTGGTACGGCACAGAATCACTGTAGCGAATGCAAATTAAGGGAAAGAGGTGGTCCTTTTATTCAGTGGACAGTCGCACAGACAGCGTGGTACACCGGAAGTGGAATTTTAACCAACCGAAATCTTTGTCTCTAAGCAACGACTGCACATGGCTGACCTATGTGTGGTGTTTGCCATACTTCTTTCTTTGCGAGCGAAGATGGAGGATGGTGTCCTTATTTATTAGCGTACATAATACTCTTGATTGTTGATGCATCCTGTTCCAGCACATAGCACTTGACAAAAACTTCCCCTAACAAATTCGAATTTATAAGAGAAAGCACTACAATCGACCTTCCATTACCTTCTATGTTATACTTGATTGCTTCCCTTTTTTCATCCATTCATATTTTCATAACACGAAAAACCTTTAAAAAAAGCACAAAACATTCCCAGCTTACTAGGTCAACTGTTAGCAAAGAGCAAGGCAAACAGAATTCTACCACGTGAATATTGACCTATTTATTAGGGGCGTGTTGTATTACATTGAGACAAAGAAAGCTTGGGTGACTGACTACTTTAGAGCTTTGTAAATTTACCACTGGCTTATTTTTAACTAAACAAGAAGCGCTCACTTGCCTCACTTCAAACTGTAGCCTACAATGTCTGGGTTGTCTTCGGGTTTTCCCAAAATAATTATTGGCGAAGCCTATTCCATTCGAAACACGGAAAAAAAATCCCTTCATATGCACCTTTGTTATTCCAGCAACCACCAATATTTAATGGTTTCTATGCTAAACAAGAGCCGTTCTTTTCACTGAGTTTTGTTGAATAACTTAATTATGTTAGAATGCTCTAGTTGACCAACCAACCAACCAGCCAACCAACCAACCAACCAACCAACCAACCAACCAACCAACCAACCCACCCATCCACCCAACCAACCAACCAACCAACCAATCAATAAAGAAGTAAACTCTTATAAAATTAAATAATCTCGGGCGAAGAGGAGAAGTGAATACAAGGGTGTTTTACATGAAATCTACCTCATCGGGAATAAAAGTGCAATGCATATATAATTCGGCTTATACCCGAACAGCGAGGTATCTGGTGCGTATTCGATTATGTTTTCCGTGCGTAGTCGTTGTTGTTAAGAATGTCAGATGATGCTGATTGCATGAATTCTGTAGGTGTGTCTACATCTTTAAGTTTGTGTCCATTTTTCTTTGATGAAACATGCACAGCAGGTTTGGAAAAACACAAGTGGTTTTTTTTTTCTTAGAACAACCAGAGTGCAAATTTAACAAACGATTACTTGCTGTGATACAAATATAGAAAATTGACCTGTGGAGCGGGGGAAATATTTCGACCGAGCTCGTGCCTATATCAAACATATTCCATTTAAACATCCGTTACTCAAATGGAACAAGTATGGAATACACACTTTGCGATTCGGGTATCCCACTGTTCGGATACATGATAAATCCGACCTCGCTATTCGGGACATCGCCCTGTAATTCATTGCTCATCTCACGACGGGGATGTATGCGACATTTGCCGATTGTTCAGAAGAGCGACTTAAAGTTTCAGTGAGATTCAGAATTGATAGCATACACCCAACCAATAAATGTTTAATATCTTTGGAACTATTAGAGCTAGAGGGGCGCTTCGTGACAGTATAGATCTCGCTTTGGGCCTTCGGGAAAAAAAAAAGAAGCGGTCTCAGTATAAAACACCAAAAATATCGCATACGCCCTTTCTTGGCATGGGCGCCGAATTATGACACAAATTATGCCTGCATTAAGGAGGGGGGGGGGGCGCCACCTGAAATCGTCGATTTGGGATCAAAATACCGACACTGGGTTTTTGCTATTTTAAGACACTTTGACATCTTGTGAATCGAAAGCATTGATGGTCGCATGTGAAAGAATCCATTTTACCTCACACAAATGCATTTGATTAGGGTCATCCCCCAGGATTTTTTTGTCTGATTATGTGAATTTATGCTGAAATTGTCTGATTTTGATCGCATATTTTGTCTATATGCAATAAAATTAGACCTATCTTGTTGCATGCCGTTGGCTGGCCAATGAAAATGTCGGAACGACGGCATCCCCCGTAAGCGAAGCATAAATTACGTCTGGTCTTATTTACGTCACTAAAAACAGCTAAGTCACGGCCTAGTTTTCAACCGGAACAAGTCATGCTGATGTTTCATTCGCTCGCTTGTTTCCGGCAAGCGTGACCTAGTTATCTGATTGGATTTCTTTGGTTCGGGTGGCCTCGTTTCTGTTTGTACGTAAACAGCAGCATGCAGGTTAGCACGTGAATACCTGACAGGAAGGAGGTGGCCAAGAAATTAGCAGCCTAATTTTTCTTTGTGATCCTGAAAACGGCCCGTAGGCTTGCCCTAGACAAAGCTAGACAGGAAAAGGAGACTGAGGAAGGTGGGCCAGCCTATCAGCCGGGCATGTATTGCTGTAAACACAATTTTTCAGACGTTTTTCGTGTGTAAACTTTTCAAATGCATTTTTCTCAAAATTACACTTTTCAACACATAATTTGAAACTCCATCATAATTTGCGAACCAATCTTTGCGAAATTTGGTATATAAGCAGTTTATAGGTGTACAAAAAAAAGTGACAGACAGACATTTGGACTTTTTCTTTTATTTTTCCCGAAATATGTTGTTAGAGGCCAAAAAAAATGGGGGAAAATTGATATTCTGATACATACCAATTTTGAAAATTCATAAAATAATTTTTTGTCATTTTATCAAAAATAACTCCCTGTCACTTTGTAGACATTGTGTATAAGAATGCATGTGTGGAATTTCAACTGCATTTCATCTGAAGGAGGAGTTTTCTTTTGAAGTTGACCGTTTTCTAAGTAGAAATTCAAGATGGCGGAGTTTCCATAGCAACCATAATAATTCTAAAAAAAAATGACTGTTTTCCACTAATTTGAACCTGCTGAGCCCAAAAATCAAGATTAAAATCATGTGGCACTAAGCATTTAGAATAAGGCCTTCAGATGGCGCTCCCCCTCCCCCCCCCCCCCCCCCCCNCCCCCCCTTAACTGTCACAATACCGCTATACTGCAAGCGTGAGGGAAAAAGAGAAAGAGCGAAAGAGAAAGAGAGCTACTATACATAAGGTAGATACATATATATAGGAAGAGAACTGGGGAGTGGGGAGAGAACAGAGAGAGAGAGAGAGAGAGAGAGAGAGAGAGAACTCTTCCTACTCTTTGACGTTGGCAGGAAGTGAGCAAGCATCAGGGCATACGGGGGTAGGTTGCATATAATGACATTAATGACAATGAAGCCCCTCTGTGTGAACATGCTACATGGTACTAGCGGTCATCACATTCATGGCAATTCCCTCGGGAGTAGAGTTAGGTGTAGTGTCGTTGTCCCCCAGCGCCAAGAGGACGTATTCCGTTCCAGAGACATGTAGCTGTCATACTTTGATAGTGATACGCGCAACCTTATCTCTCTATTTATCTTACTGTCCCCTCTGCACCGCCACGTAATGTACAAGGCCTTGGCTAGTAAGCCTAGGTTGGGTTTAAAGGATAGGTCGCGATCACTGAGGATCAAACGACTGAGGTGAGCAAGAAACGAATGGCCTATGACTATAAGCGCTATGTGAGCTAGCAGCAGGCATCGGGGCAGACNNGGGGGGGGGGGGGGGGGGGGAGCATGGGAATCAGTCGCGAGCAGAATGTAAACAAATTTATATTTAGCAGATGAGATGCAGCTGTGATGGAAGAAGAGGTTGACTGCACGCTGTAGATAAGAAGTGCACTGGAGCGTGAAGGGTTGATTAGCACTTTGCTTTTTCAGGACTCCTGGTGAGTGGTCAACAATGGAGAACAAAGAAGCAGAACAATGGCGAACAGACGCTATCGTTATCGTTTTATTAGTCCTGTAATTAACATAATTAAGACTGGTGTTGGGTCAATTTTAACACTAGACCAAGGGGGGGATACAAATTAATTTTTACCATGTGGGAAAATAGTCCCTTTTTTACAAATTCAATGCAGTGTGGTTTCATATTGTACGATTATTTCTACACAAGCTGTCCAAAAGACTCTGATAATCCAATTTCGTTTTACCAGTTAGTCTTCTGCAGCCTAATTGGCTTCGAAATTAGGACTATAATAAAAGAAAAAAGAAAAAGAAAAGAAAAAAGAAAAAGAAAAGAAAAGAAAAAAAGAAAAAGGAAAGAAACAAAAACAATGAGAAAACGTAACACGTAGCTGGTCATTAAAAATGGAATAAAAGATGAATGACTATTTAAAAGATTAATAAATACATGGCAGATTTAAAGAATTCGATTGTAATTTCGTAATAAAACAAATACACAAATGAGGTCATTATACTTTTCTTTTCAGGCCTGCCGTTCTAACTGCCCATACAAGTTATCTATGTATTGAACCAACCTGATAGGTCAAAATTAACATAGGATCTTTCACTGATCTCTGCGTTATCAGCTGCGAGCGAATCTATGTCATAGGTCGGAACGCAATTTTCACAGCAGTAGACAGTGCACGGTCATCTCCAATATTTATGGCCTGATCAGGAGAAATCCTGATACTCTTCTCATGAAATACATTTCTTGGATGTCAGTATTACAGAGAATGTTAGTGTATCAGTGATAACTCGACTCAGCACAGTAGTATAATAGGGAGCTAGGGTTAATCACCCAACTACTGCCTGTCGCTGCCAATGAATAACACAGCGTCCTATGATACTGAGGAAAACGAAAGTTTAATTACAACACTGACACAAGAGAGCCAAGCAAGGCTTATGAAACAATAGCAATGCTACGCGACACTTCAAACTTTCGCTTTAGACACACCTCAAACACTCACACCCTGAAATACATTTCTTCATTGAACCTCAAGAAAGTCTCGATAACTGACTTTAACCGTCTTGACATTTCCAGATAGATATAAATATACTACCTTGAACATTTCAGTCACTACTGTGAAAGTTCAATCGAGGTCAGGTTTAATAAACTTTACCACAAAAGTACAGGGAAAGAGAAAGAAAAACGAAAAAAAAAAAAAGAATCACCCAAAATCTGGGTACTTCCTACACGGCAAGTGAGACCAGAGTAAACATTAGTGAGCAATAGAGG
>JAWQUT010000244.1:765900-786457 GCA_033807755.1 Ellobium chinense
GGGGGGGGGGGGTAGTGGAAAGACTAATACTGTGCATGTAAACGTTAAAGTTAAAGTGGTTCATGTATTAGTAGTAATAATAATACACTTTTAATAAAGATTTGTTTGTTAGATTGTAATTTCTCTTTAGTAAGTCATAACTGCACAGCTATGGTGCTATCATCACGGTTACATAACATAACATACACTCCTTGCATAAGAAAACTTCCACCAAACTTAGATCAAAATTGGTCCGTAACTTTTTGGATTACAAGGGGGGGAGGGGGGCGAAGAGGGGGGCGCTCCAGACATGATGAGAGGGGACCGTCTGTAATATCATACTAATAGGACGGGGTGACTTATAATAAGCTCTGAGTCTAAGCTCTTATATTACAGAATAAATCTAAAAATTCGTCATATGAATGTGGTATGAAGGCAATTCACCTGGAAATATGTAAAGAAGTACACTCACAGCTTGGAAACAAAAATACTCGAAGGGTAAGGGATGATATATTGCAAACGTAATTTATGAATACAAGAATGGAAAACTATTTTTTGAAGACACTAAAAAATAAAAAAAATTAACAAGAACAACGAAGAGAGGTAAATATGATATAATCATTGCAGTCGATGTAATTTTTATTACTTCTTTCCTCATTGAAACGGGTACAAGAAGACTACTATCCCAAAATGCACAGCTCTTATAGAATACGGTACTAGTATAGTGTATACATCTTCATTAGGTCTACATGATTATTTTGCTTATGAAGTCTCTTTTCCTTAATCTATTTTCCACATCCTGTCTCTTGATTCGCGGCCCACCAATCGTCATTCAAGTCATTACTGTGGTGAACATACAAAAAGCAAAACACAAAAACACAAAACAAAACACTTTATGACATATTGCCTCAAAAGAAAGTGGCGACGAGAGACTAGATAAAAGCGTAGTTTTCAACGAAAAGTCTCATATACAGTGACAAATAGGAGAGATGTCGTTCCACATAATGGAAATTTGTGTGTATGGTATATGTCCTACAGCTACCTAAAAGTAGGCAAAGTAAGCTAAAAAGTCAAACTGGTAGATAATGTATTTTGTCGCTGAGCTTTTCATTTCGAGAGATTACGTTTTCATCATGGTAGTTTAAATCGATCGTATCAATCCCAGTAGGCATACGCACGCTGTGTTATCTTTTCGNAGGGGCGGCGGTCTTATTCTCCACCACACGCTCCACACGGTATCTCACAGCAGTGCAGTTTTTGGTGCCAATACCACGATTAAAACATGTCTTTGGGACACGCCGACCCAGCGATCTAAATTACATGCGGACAATGATACAGCTTGTATTTTTCTGCAGGCGAATAAAAGCTCACTGTTTTGATGTGGCAAGTACTTATATAACAGGAAAACGCTGAAAAGACAATCATTGTAAATCAAACGGCTCATTACAAACTATCAAAATGCTGACAGGGTTGACGGCGTTTTTGCCGACTTCACACCTACCTAGGCAGTGTAGGCTACCAGATGTATATTCCGAAAACAAAATCCACATGGGTGCTATGGTTCCACGCCATACTACCGGGCAACGATAAAACACGGTATAATTGTAATTATGTCTGAAAATCTTACAAAAGTCTGTTGTTGCAGATCAGCATGAATTATAACTCTAGGAGACCGGTAGAGGACCATATATCCTGTAGCCAGTCAAAACGAGGTCTATGTCGCTTCATTAGGAATTCAGATCAGTTTCTGAAGATAATTGAGGTCATATATCGAAGTTGTGTTTGTTGCAGAAATTCAGAGCAAAATAATATCTCTACACAAAAACACTAATTCTTTTGGCAATTAAGCATTATTTGTAGGTAAATTAGACTTTCTGTGATGCATATTAAGTGAATTTTATAGTGTAAAAATTATTCTTCACGTCGTTATTATCTCAGAAATTCTTTTTTGTAGCAAGAGGTAATCCCTTTCCACTTCAGACAATTATGTCTCAGGCTAGAGTAATGCTAAGGCAAACGTGGTTTCATCTACTGAAAACACACACATTAAGATGTTATGTCTGTCAGTTACTTGACAAGTCAAAACTGCTCACTAGTTGTTAGGTATATGAGTTTGCTATGTGCCTGAGTTTGTGAGGAAAATCAGACTGGGGTGGGAGTTTTAAAGTGAAATATCAATTCATTCTCAGTTATCCTAGCTATTAGTGAGTAAATGAGAAAGTGCATAAATAAATCTCTCTGGCGCTAATTAGTCCCTTAAAGGGAAAAGTCCGTGTTTAAACCGATGCTCGAATGAATTTTATCTATAGGAAAACTAAAAGGACTGTGTTTCCGCCAAGGAGAGGCTCAAGGATTGGAGTGGGGCATAGTGTGTCCAGAACTATCGATGACTGTGATTTGGGTATTAAACATAGTGTGGGTGTTGGTCTACTGCTTTGTCGAAATTAATATAATCCTATTGTTCCCCATTGTTGATAGCAATTGGACGAGACATAGTAATCGCAGATGAGAAGTCTTAATAATAGTACTCGTAATTATAGTGCTATATCGAGGAATGGAAGTAGTAAACGAGAAAAATACAGAATGAGATTTGTCCGTTTTCCGATCCCATCGCCCCCTCTCTTTCTTCCCTCCTTCCATGCGTCGTGCCCCTGCATCTCTCTCCCCTTCCTGTCTTCCTCCCTTCATTCTTCATCTTTATTACTACAACTACAACGATTACAATACTATGACTGCTATTCTTGCGACTGTCATATTACAATTTCCACCCAAGCTGTATATTATATTTCGCCCAAGTTACATAATCAGTCATAAAAATGTTTCGTCCCAGTTACATATTCCCAGAATTGTCAAGGCCGGTGAGAAATTTAACCCTGCTGGACCGCGTAACTGGTCATAACATCTATTCCTGTAATAATTTGCAAGACTATTACTCCAGTTTTTAATATCTTTACCTATGACGCACCCTTTGCATTCTTATTACCTGATTCAGAAGTAGTGACACAACGTGCTTGCAGATTTGTTTTAAACATTTGGACTAAGTTGCCTAAGTTTTGGACGGGCTGATATCTAATTTTCTTTAAGCTAATTTATATCCTTTTATAGATTATCTGTAATGAGTGTTTGTTTGATATCAGATTTTTGAAATACATTTATCAAAGAGACTTTCGAGTACGATAAATGTATAACTCATTTCATAAATCTAATATCAAATAAACACGAGTGTCGGATCCTTTTTATCATAGAAACTCTAACTTATTAAAAAAAAATAAAAACGAAATCGATCCTCCTGTTTAAGACACATAACTCATAATTGAACTACATGGGCCACATCATTACGCGATGCGAAATAGATCTAAACAACTGACAATCATCGATGAAACTTTAGACCACAGAAACACTGCAAAATTTCAAATACTTTTACTTTTACTTTAAATAATTAACTGATCTGAGAGTGAAATGTGAAGAGAACGATGACAAGAGATAAGAAAGACAGATAGCAATCATTAAAAAAAAACACTGAAAAGCTAGACGGAGGGAAACCCCATGGCAGTAAAAATCGTTACAAAAGAAACGACGTGATAATATTCATATGCCTAGAGGTTTCCAAGGCTTCCAAGCAAAATATTCGTAAGCGGGTCAAAGGTCAAACTTATGTAACGTATACAACTTTGACCCACATGCTTAAATATACGTCTATGGTTCTACCCATTGATAGAAATCGCTTCATCCGTAAGCTTATTTAGCCCGGTAGCGGTGTATTTCTCGTCGATGATATCTGAAAGTATGAAGATGCCAATGGCACCTGGCAAAAAAGTGCAATTTTAAATAGTCCCTATAACATTAGAAAACTAGCCATAGGGAGGGGGGAAGGAGTTGGATTTGAATTTCAAAGGCTTAGATAGATGCAAATACATTTGTAAACTCAGAAAAGGTATGGTTTAGTCACTCAAGTATAAACTATGTGGTTGCTGCTAGGTGGGTAAGGTTACCCTGATTACTGAGTGAAAAGGCGTTACATATTAAGTAGCCTGTTTCACTGCCTAAGTTCTCAAAATCTGATTGCTTTAGGGGCATTTTTCTTTGTGTCAAAATTTGGAGGAAGAGCTAAACAACATGTCTGGAAAGTATTTTGGCATGGGACCCCTGGAAAAGTTAATGAGAGGCGTAAAATCTTATATCGCCAACAGTGAAAGAAACATTGGCATCTTCATACCTGAGCCGGAATCAGCCACACATTCCTCTACTAGTTCCTCTAAGTGACTGCCCATATCAAACAGTGAGGTATTTACTTATCTTTTCTACTGCCCATCTCTACATGATCTAGGTCAGAAGTCTTGTACCTTCCACCGAACCAAACCTTGGAAATGTCTTCTACTCTGATCCCCAACACATTACGGTTGGATGAATTCAAATCCGGACTGGAATCCAGAACTACGAGTCGATGGATTCGAATCCCGAGTGAGAGGGGATATTAATTATGGAAATTTCGCTTGCACTTATTAGAATGACGAGAAAATATTCACTAGATTCTTTAGGAGGTCTTTTTAAATTTATTTTCTTTTTAAATAAGGTTAAATGTTTACATCTGTCCACCTAGACAAAGGTTTAATGAGACACAGGGATTAATTTCTTACAAACCGAACCTTTTTTTTTTTTTTGTTTAGTTTCAAATTTCCTGTCAACAGAATAAGTCGGATAAAAAGCAATTTTGGGAGGGTAAAAGGATTTGATGGATTCGAATCCAGTTTCGAATCTTGCACACCACGACTGGAAATGACCCATATCATGGCATATCACCGATGAGCTTAACCCCAGACAGTCGCTGTATCGGCAAAACAAAGTAAAGTAGTGTATCTCGTCGACAAGTAAGGGAGAGATCTTGGAGCGGAAACTCACAGTAACCTATGACAGCAGGTATAATCCTTACGTTAGCTAACGCACGGCGGTAATCACGGGAAGAGTATAATAATGCGGTTTATGAGTCTCGTATCCAGGCTAATGCCCACTCATGCGATTTCACACTATTATTACCCCAGAAATCCTGATCACTTTAGGACTTTCTCGGCTCCCTGGGTGACATACAGTGCCGCTGCCATTTACAGGCGCTGATCACTAACATTCTGACAATATCTTCTACTGCCTATAGCCCGGTACCCATTTTACAGACGGGTGGACTGAGGAAAATGGGAATGAAATGCTTTCCCAAGGCACTTACACCATGATCATCGTTGGGAATCGAACTCGGGATCTTTAGGTCTTGAGTCCAATGCCTTAACCGTTCGGCCACGCTGCTCCATGAAAACATTTCTATTTCCAAAACAGTAATGTTCACTGTAGTTAACGCAGTACGTTGATTAGGGTTGGGATTGTGCATTCGGGTACTGGTCTCTTACCTTCTTTGCCCATTTTAACAAGGGGAAACGAACCAGTCTGAGAGAAGGAAAGCGCGTTTTACCCATTGTTTAGTCGTGGCGTAGTGTAGTTGGCGTTGGTATAGGTGATAGAAAGGTAAGGGTGAGAGGGGCATGTGCAGTCAAGGGTGTCTCGTTCACATGAATCAAGTTTGTGTTTGTGTGTGTGTGTGTGTGTGTGTGTGTGTGTGTGTGTGTGTGTGTGTGTGGTGTGTGTGTGTGTGTGTGTGTGTGTGTGTGTGTGTGAGGGGAGTTTGGGTGGGGTGGGAGGTATTGGCCCCTTCCGCCATGTAGCTACGCAACTATTGAGGTCTCAAAGATATAATCGCCCCCACACAGGCTGGTGACAACCATAATGTTTATAGTATGGACATTGTGTAATGATATTCCCCTCTCTAGAGCCTTTCTTTCTCACCTCTCTGATGCCACTTATTATGGTTGTGATATTATCCATGCGTTGGCGTTATAGAATCAAGCATTTCATGTTGACATGTAGATTACATCTGAATTATAATCTTGCCCATTAAGCACTCATCCTACACGACAGACAGACACAGATAGACACATAGACAGAAAGATAGGCAGTAAGACAAGCAGACAGACAGACAGAAACAGACAGATAGACAGACAGGCAGACAGGCAACCAGACAGGCAGGAAGGAAAGCAGACAAGTCTTTCTGTCTGCCTGTCCCTTTCTTGTGTCCATCCATCGATTTACTCATTTGTCTATCGGTCCCTCTCTTTGTCCTTGTCTATTTGTCTGTTTGTCTGTCCGTTTCTTGTATCCATCTGTCTGTCTATCTCTGTGGGTCCGTCTCTTTGTCTCTCTTTCTCTGACTATTCGTCCATGTATGTGTGCAGTTATGTAGCTACTCGTCTGTCTATAGTTCTCTCTCTTTTTCCTCTGTCTATCTGTCTGTCTCTTCCTTTGTCTGTGTCTATGTGTGTGTGTGTGTGTGTGTGTGTGTGTGTGTGTGTGTGTGTGTGTGTGTGTGTTTCTCCGTCTGTGTGTCTGTCTGTCAGTCAAAGTAAAATAGTCCTTCCTTTATATCACCGGTAATTCTTGCCGCGTCCTTCTCCGACACAAAGTCCTCCTCACTCTCAACTTCTGTTAATAAATGTCCAGTTTCCATCTTGGACTACACCTATCTTACCTTAATATGAAACGACCCTGCCTGATTCACTAGGTTTAATGTTGTGTGTGCGTCTATGTGATTGTCTTGCCGAGTTTACCAACTGAAGCCTTAACGGTCGTTGGTTGAGGAGGAGATGGGGAAATTTTTGGTGTGTTTCTTGTCTCTAGCGCTTTTACTGCTGGCCTTCTGTTCGGCTTCTGGAAGACCTCGGCCACTAAACTACTGTTTTATTTCTTGAAGTAGTGGCGTGGCTGTGTATTGACCTCTACCTCATTCCGAATTGATGGCGAGATTATTGATGCCGATGCAAAGGTCGCGTGTTCAATTCCCGCCATATATCACTTTCTTTCCTTCTTCCATTTTCTCTCTGCATGTTTATCCTTGAACCCTATCCCCTTTATCCTAATTTGTGTGAGCATCTGTTTGTGTCCTCTCATTCCTCACATCTGTTACTAAGTGCTCCGTTTTCACCTTGCACCGTCCTCCCATACTAGACCATTTGATAAACGTGGCACTATCAAATTTGAAATCGTAGATGGTTGACGTCATGTTGCCGAGCTTTTTTTTTTTCCGGTGATCCAAAAGATATCACATTTCTAACAAACTTTTATTAGGTGTGCATTCTTCCTCATTGTGACTGGCGCGCACCAACCAAAAACATATATAGGTCTAATATCCTTGACACTTTCTTTGGGAAGGGTTGCCTGAAGAATACAAGGACGGCTTCTTTCGCGATGCCGCACGGACCTAACAAACAGAATCCTGTATGTGTGTTAGAAGCCGTATTCTCTAAAAGCATTAAAGGTTGCAGGAGCCTAATTGTTTAAAATAAACTAGACTATCAGAGTCGATAGTAGCACAGTATACAATAACTGAATCTAGCAGAGTGTAGAAATAGTTGTATAACATGAAACCACACCGCAAAAATGGTGAAATTTTAGTCTTGAATTTGTGAAAAAATAATTGTTGCAGGCAATGTTTCACAGTGGCTTCAGCGAATTTCATTTGTGCGGAATTGTGATCTGCAAAAGAAGACCAAATTTTTAACCCCTTTTTTATCTGAATTAAAATTGTGAAAAATCTAAATGAACCCCCCCCCCTCCCAATACTGTAAACAGTATATAATTTGAGCACCAGACCTGTAAACTTGTCTTGACCTTCTCGGAACGTTCCTGTGGTTCGAGAAGAAATTTTTATTAAATGGCTCAAAGAGGCTTTTAGAATTTGGCTCCTGCAACCTCAGAAAAAAAAACAACTGCTGTACAGGAAAAAACTGCTGTTTCCTACCATAGACCTCTAATCTCAACATTACTGCTCCACCAAGCCAAGAATTATTGTGAGATCTTGCTCGGAGTTTGACAGTACAAAACATTGTAAAAGTATTTCAGTTATGGCTTTTTGGAGATTGGTGAAAAAAGAGTTTGCATCGTAGATTATCGGACAGTATGAGTCTTAAGAACCTTAGATCAAATTATTTTGGATTCATGCTCATCTGTTGGAATTACTGGTCTTAGATATAGATCTAAATGATTTGACTGTTGAGTTAAGCTTAGAGACATCTGTTCAGCATCTTTCTATCACTTCCCCCATCCCCCTCCCCCNCCCCCCCTTCTAAATTCTCCATTACACTTCCCCCTTCTCTGTAACAAACCATCATTATTTTAACAGTGTATAACAAAAAACCGGTCCGGTCTATGAATCCCCATTTCTCTCCACATGAATACTGAACACCACAATTGGTTCATTAATTTATCCTTGTCCCCCTCCCTTGCCCCCTCTCGCCCCCACCTCCTTCGAAAGCTCCCTCCCCATTCTAAATCAAAACTGGTCTATCTACTGGACTTCAGTAGACTTATTCTGACACTCTCAGCAATGGCTACCAATTTTTGTATCTACACATCTCCCATGTTCTCCTCTTCCCCCTCCGTCATCTCCCCCATCACATACACACACTTACTGCACCCCAGCACCTCACAAACTTTTGGATTTCCCTTTACTCTACTCCCCTTGTACCCCCCCCCCCNCCCCCCCCTTCCTCTGTATACAGACACACACGAACACGCCCAAACAAACATGCAGAAGCAACCTGTTGATGTAACATGGTCCAAGTAAGAAAACCCATAAGACTGCATTTTGATTAATGAAATTCTAGATTATTAAATCAGTAACCATGCTTTCGAACTTTCTTGTGTGCTTGCTTGTCACCCCACATCACCTAGATGCAGAGTTAGTTAATTTGCTAGTTTTTCCTTTCAACACTTTTCACGGTATTTTTAAATGAGAGGAGGGTCATGATCACGTCCGGGTGTTGAACGATATCAAATAATATGAGCTTATAAATTCGCTTTCTCTTAGGGACAACAGATCGCCAAATAAGTAAATTAGCTACACTATGACATTGGCAAATTACTGAAATGGACATTTATTAATATTCTCAGTGCTAGTAATGTTTTTTGTTGTTTTTTTTGTGTGAATGTTTAACATGCCTTTTGCATTTTGTTTTTGCACTGTTACATAGTAATTTGTACCCACATCTTATTACATGTTGCCCAAAATGTTTTTTATAAGGACTGTTTGGGCAGGACATGCAACACATATTCAGCTTCAGAAACTGAAAGTGTGGAGGAAATAACGCAACGCTGTATGGACTTGCTCCATTTAAAGGTAAAAGTTTCTTTTTAATATATTAAAGTGGTTAATGTCATTTAAATCGCTCATTCTTGTTAGGGAGTGAACCAATCCATGTAATATATTACCCAGCGCTGTAGAATGTCCTAACCAAGTGTCTTCAAGTCCATTTTAAAATGTTTAAACAACACTATGTCTATAAATTACAATGTTATCAGCTTTTGGATCTCAGTTTATCAAAAATTCAGAAAATATATTTAGATATCTTCAATCCCAAAGGTTCCCGAATAGTTCAACCAACCACGACACCCCAGATTTGGAGATTTTTATGATTACGAATGAATGGGAAAGGGAAATTCTTGTGCAGAAGAGCTCTTTTTATGTGCAGATAAATAATCGTAAGCCTATAAACAAGCTGAAATCAAAGACCTTATTCAAAAAAAAAAAAAAAAAAAATGTCGAATCNAAAAAAAAGAAATGTCGAATCATCTTATATAACATTTTATGACATCCTATAATTCGAATAAAACAGTCTTTCAAGTTCTTGTCAACATGATGCCTGCCTGCCCTAGTCATGCCAAAAAGTGACATTATGCAAAGTCCAAATTCTTATAGTCTTTGCACTCATAAGCTTACGCCAGACACTTTCTAGTTGCCTAGCCATACTGTCAAGGCAGTAGTTTGCGCACACGTGATAATACGTCAAGAGATGTGTGAAACAAAATCGTGCTGGGACAATCAAAATGCAGAATACTTTGCCTATATCGAAAGCTGAACAATACATTGTCAGTTAGAGATGACTGTAGCTGTAGCGACGTCGCCGTTTTTGCCATGAACCTTTGCTGCTTGGACAAGGGGCATAACTCTTAGCGCAAGGGTCAAAGCTTAAGGTTACAGACCTGTACATAGGATTGGACCCGTATTTCCTCTATGGACTATATTAACATTTTGAGCTGCCCTCTGAACCCAAAGTTTTAGCTTTAACCCAGATCCATACCAGATTGAAGCTCATTATGTGGCCCAAATTTTAAGACTTACCCAACCCTAGCAAGCCCATTGAAATTTTGAACTTGGTTGCTATTTGTAAACAGATCCTACATTTTTCACTGGTCAATGCCAAACCCCTCCTCTTCCGCCTGAGCACACCCTTGAGCTGGCAGTTCCAGCCCAGGGCTAAATAGTGCCTGGTAAAATAAAGTAAAATGGACACAGATTCCCATGATATCAAAATTTCCCTCCTGGAGCCCTTATTACTGGAAGCAGGGCATGCCAAAAGAGGGAAAAAGGGAGATGAAATATACCCCCTAGGTTGTACCACCCAAAAGTGAAAGTACAATTACAATCCCTCGGGCCCTCTCACTGCGCCATAAAACATAAGTCCAAGGTAACAGCACAACGCTCTTCCTTCGCGAAATTGGTTGGGGTTTTTTTGGGGGGACACTATAGATAATTCTCAGAGAGAAAAAAGTATTGGAAAGCGGAACATTATTTTCTATGTGCGTATCCAACTTTAAAAGATGACGGGCTTAATAATATAATAATACACTTATTTGGGTGATTAAATAATTGTTTGACTACCACCGGTGAGTGGCAAGGAGATAGACAAAGTCAACTGCCAGCTTTCCAATGTAAAAAAAAAACAACCAACGGTTTCTTATCTTTTCTGGTTTCAGGCACTTATTAATAGTCACAATAGAATCTGTAGAACTTGCAGAACAACACAAGTCATTTTGTTCATAGGCCCGTAAGAAGAAAAAATAATACGTGCCGACAACCGTCTGGAAATTAAGAAGAGTCTAATAAGCTTGTGTTATGCTATGCCATTCTATTCAAATTTCTTTGGACCGAAATTTACTGACAGACTAGCCTCAAGCATATTATTATTAAACATAATTTTTTTTCTATAGAGAAAGAAACTGTTCCGTACCTTTCAAGAAAACGTCCTTAATTTAAATAAACTGGCAGTAATAAAAAAGATGCCTGCACGCTATTATTGCCCCGGCAGGCCTGATCACTCTAGGACTTTTTTTCAGCTCCCTGGGGAGCATACAGTGTCCTTGCCATTTATAGGCTCTGATCACTAGCATTCCGACAATATTTTTCACTACATTTTGCGACAACTGTCTCATTTTGCCTAGCGGTGAGACAAAAAAAAAAGGACAAAGCTGACTGCCAAAAGTTTATACTGCAGTGTAATATAGTAATGATTATGGCTGTATTTTTGTTACAAAGAAAAACTTACTCTCCGTCATGACTGATAAAATATACTTGATATAATTTTCTGTAATCTCAGCGTGTTTTGTTTTTTTGCTTTTTGCCAAACTTCTTAAAAGTTGTATCGAGAAAACGTCTCGGGCTCAAACAATCAAATGATTATAATAGGGGTAAGTAATCTTAAATCATGCAGTCTCAAAGGCTACATAAAATTTATCATATAAACAGGGCCTATTTCCGGTGACATAAAAGCGTGTAATAATAATTATTGTTTGGTATGTCACACGTTACATACATTTGACCTTTGACCTGCTTCTGAATACTTTGCTTGGAAGCTTTGGATACCCCTAGGCGTATAATTATGTAACGTCATTTCTTTTGTGGCGTCATAAATATAAGACATCATTTCTTTTGGAACTATTTTCACTGCCGTGGGGTTTCCCTCTGTCTTCATTGAAAAAAAAAAAAAAGGAGTCTGTCTTTCTTACCGCATGTCATCGTTCTCTTCACATTTCAGTTTCAGTTCAGTTAAACACATGAATTAAAGTACTTGAAATCTCACAGTGTCTCTGTGATCTAAAGTTTCATTGATGATTGTCAGCTGTTTGGATCTAATTTGTGTCAGATAACTGTGTGGTTCATTCAGTTCAGTTGTAATTGGTGGTCTCAAACAGGGTGAGGGCCACTTCAGAGTATTTTTTACGTTTAAAAATTATTTTTTTTATTAGTTAGAATTTATATAATAAAAAGGATCTGAAACTCGTGTTTCTTTGGTATCCGATTTATGAAATTCGGTATACATTTATCGTATTCGCTCATAAATCTGAAATCAACAAACACTCAATACAGATCCTCTATATTTCTTGTGTTTCTGGTGGTGGTGGTGGTGGTGGTGGTGGTGGTGCTGTTGTTGCTATCAGCAGGAACATGTGCTGCCATTATAAGTGGGAATGTTGTTGTATAAGTAATGAATGTTTCACTGTCTGCAGCATGAAGGACTAAAGCCGATTACGTAAAGTCAATAAAGTGACATGCTCTTATGATGAGTATTTACCAAAGCAGTTGTAGGGACCCTCCTCAAAATGGTCTAGTTTTTGTTCTTCCCCACTGGTCTACAGGTGCGCTTTGTCTGGCTATTCTTTTGAAAGATTCTTTAAATACAATACGACATGCAAAATCTGATTTCTCAGTCTCTCACTTAGACGATAAAATGGCGCCAATCAAATAGTGTCCCGTTTTTTAGTTTTATAGTTAAATGACATGTTTGAATGCAGACTACATGGAATTAACACGAGACGAGCGATCAAAACTGTATACCAGACTCTCCCGTGCTTTTATTTTTTTTGGTGATACTGCGTAGTGACACCTCACGCGAACCTGAGTATGGAAGTCCTGTAAATTCAAATATCTAAACGGTATATAGTCTCCCGGTTTTCCATGCCGTAGTGCATTCGACAGACTCAGTCTCAAGTCTACGTTCAGAAACAACCAGAGTCTGCGATCAGAGACAATATGATGAAGATCCTGCTCATCCTCTTTGCTTCTGCGGCAATCTTCCACAAGGTAATATCATGTTGTGTCAAGAAACAATTCGTGTATTCTGTAATTTCGGCATGGCTTTGGCTTTGCTCTTCAAAATGTAATAGAGTTTTAAAGAAATCAAACGAGTTTAAGGGAAATTAAATCAAGTTAAAATTTCGTTCATGTGAAAGAAATATTTGGCAGCAAAATATCAGTTGGGAAAACCTAACCAAATATGGAGGTCTTCGCAAATGTTTACTCTCTGGTTGTTTTTAACAAGATAAGTCAGTCAGTCAGTCAGTCAGTCAGTCAGTTAGTCAGTCAAGGGGGGAAGGGCGCTGCACCGCTGGCGACCAGCAATGATTTGTTATGTATTTCATTTATAATATTATGTATTTAAATGTATGATGCGTATTGTTGTATGTGTTTGTATTATGAATGAGATTATAACATTGTATGACATTGTAAAACAACTTCCCTACGTGGTAAATAAAGTTGTATTTTCATTTTCATGTTTTTTCAAAACATTACTTGTCACCTCACACATTGCCCTATTGGGCTGTCTTCAGTGATACATGCCTCCAATTTGTAAGCTCTATTCAAAGAATTCGCAAATATTAGTAATTTTATGGGGAGTAAATAAAAATACAGTCAAAACATGAGAATGCTATTTGAAAGCAATGTCATGTGTAAATTAAATTATTGGTTTCCATAAATCAGATTTGCAGACACTTCATATTTTACTTCAGTACAGTACAACTAGAAAGTTACATAAGCATTCTGATAAAAACATATCAACATCAAGAAACGCAGCGAAATACCAGTATAGTAACTTATTTTGTGCACTTACTTCCTGTGCTTTGTAGGTCTAATTCTTACCTTATAATATAAGGAAACATTTTAGAAGCCAGAATACATCATCTTAGCACAGACAGAAGCTTAAATGTCTCAACTGCAGGTCAAGTTTGCTCGATCCAGAAAGTTTTATTCATATTCTGTTTATGGTATATTGTGATCTAGAGCGCAAACAGGCTCACTAGTTTTAATAGTCTTTCAAATTATAACAGAATGCTGCTCATCCAACTAAGAGACATGATGAGCTCGTCCAAGCAGTTCTTGGAAACATAAGAGAGGGGATGGAAATATTGCGCGGAGGTAAGAGGGCACTGAAAGAGGAAATTCTTTGAGAACTTGCACTTGAACGATGGGATCTTTTACCATCTTCATAACTGCATTAACTCTGTATGCTGAACGTTACTAAGTATGCACGCAGCAACAAAGCAATTCCAATACTTTCTACATTGGTAAGAAATCCCATCGTTAATGTGTAAGCTCTCAACTGTTAATATTTATTTTCTCATTCTTCTGCATATGCATTGGGCCCAAGGATATTTCACCATATTACTAAATCTACTATAGTCAAATGCTGATTATAGGGATTTGCTTTCTTTGACACAGATTGGTCACATAACGGGAATGGAGAGCACAGTGAAGGAAACAATTCGTCATATTATTTTAAATAAAAAGTAAAGTTAAGAGAACACGTTCATACATCGTGTGTGCTTTTCATTGGAAAGCCACCAACACATCCAAAATTTGACATACCACAATTTTCGCCATGCCTGAGTTGCCTGGCAACCTCAGATTTTTTTTATTAAGAGAGGTTTATATCCTTAAACACACATTCTTCTGCGTGAACCTTCTGTAAACATTAGTTATTGTTTTGAATATTCTGAAACAAAAATTGCGTTGCCTCCCTTGGTCAGCGTTCACGAGTCAAAGGTCTCGCAACGTTTTGCAATCCGTCGCCAGCCTGCAAAATCAGAAATTTGCTGCTTACGCCCATTCAAAGAATGGGTTTTGCTGTTAAGTCAAGTACAATGTTTTGTGTTAGAGATCTTTGACACTGTTTAACAAGTAATGCTCTGTTATCCACAACCATCAACCAGCCGACGAATACATCACTTAAGCTAACGCTCCTATGACTTTTAGAGGTCTATTTTGAGAAAGCAAATACTTCGGCAAAACACGTGTCTGCCTTCACGGTATACACGTGACTTTTAAGTCCTTCACAAGACGACGTAGAAAGAGTGGCAGAGACCGCAGAATGACGTGACATCATGTCAGGGTGACGAGTAAACACTAGGCTTATAAGTGGAAGCTAGGGAACAATATTGAGACAATAGGTATTTACTAATGGTATTGCTGTGCCGTTAGCGTCCCTGTTGTGTAGTGATGGCGTATTGAGACTTGTAGTTTGAGAGATCCTGGGTTCGATCTCAGGTAAGGACGGGACATTTTCTAGTGTAGGTTTTTTCTGCCCATCTTCTGAAAACTGATTTTTTACAGTAATCTGGTAAAATCCAAAGTGCCACACTATCCAGATAACATCAGATCAGGCTCGCATGCCTCTCCCTTAATGATAATAATGGCTTATAATGTCATATCACCTGGTCACACACAGCATTTCAAACGGCTGAAAAGGAATGAAAGCCTGTCTCTCTAAACTCATGGACTAAGGTTTACGTATATTTAACTCACGCAGCTGGGAAACGAGCCTGACAATGGGAACGTATTTGTTTCACGTGGTAACGACACCGCATTTCCGCCTTAAATCGTCATCTTGTCCAAAATTTGAAAATCACCTGACCGCTTACCCATCAGCTCAAGTGGTCCATAGTGGTCAAAAGGCTATCGTGCCGGGAAGAATGTTATAAGCGTCATTGTCAATCATATCATACGTCATTACCTTTCACGGCATGTTCTGTATTCATTTGACTCAGTTGAAAATGTCTTGCAGTCAGTCAGGATGAGGCTGGTGTCGCTAAATCAGGAACCGAGATTTCAGACTCTAAGCGTGATTAGAGCCATTAAAGTTTCGTTTGTTGCCGAAATTGAGACCAAAAGAATTTCTATACACACAGTTATTGATTCCATGCGCAAATTGGCAGTGAGAATAAATCTAAATACATGTATTGTGAAACAATCATGTTAAATGAACTTCCTCTTCATCATCATCATCATCTTCATCATCTTCTTCTTCTATTTTTTTGTTGTCAGACGTATGATATTAGGAGGCCAGTGACCTGTAGAAATGATGATGTGCATCTCAGATCTTCTGCGTCTCATGCAGTTTCGACTGAAGCGCCGAGGCCTCAGGCTAATGACATCTATAATTAATATAGCATGAAAGTGTTCTTCGATCGTCGTTTCCGTTGCTTTTTTTCATTCCATGGGGTGACTTTTTGCCATTACAAACAACTGTATCTCGGGCGAAAATAATGAGAGCCAAAAAAAAATCACTTAGCGAGGAAATACAAATTATGCTTTCGTCTCATACCCATGGCAGCGTTTCTCAGGTATTCCACAAGTATCATATGACGTCATTTTGGGATTGAAAGTCTCAGGCAGCAAATGAGCTGAGTCTAGAAATCTGTGGGTGAAACTCAGACGTGGTATCGTTTGTTTAAAGTTAGCTTTAAAAAAAGTGGGATTTGCCAAATAGTCTCTTTCAGAGCCAAATACCAGAATATCATAACATTGCTACAAACACTAGGACAGTTAGCAGTAAATGTTTTGGAATGCGTTTCTGTTTCTTTCATATTCGCCTTGTTAGTATCAGACAGCCAATGAGCGGAGTCAAAGATTTGTACCTAGAGCCTAGACCGTGGCAATAGAGTTGCTTCAGAGTTAGACAATGTACAAGTTCCGGTCCAAGGGTTGCTAGACTTGCCTTGGCTTTTTCGTTTTTTTGTCTCTTTTTAAAAACCATTGGCTCCCAGATAACTGACTGGCTCTCTGCTACTTTTTGGCTCCAACAGACTTTAGGTCAAAATTGGCTTACCAATCCGAAAAGTGCTTGCATTTCTCTGTGATTAAATTTTCCAGACATTGTTTGGCTCCTTTTTTTTTTGGCTCTTTTTTATTAATGTGCGATTTGGCTTCGCTCAAACAAAATTCTGGCAATCTTGATTGGAAGCTGACACAATGGCGAGATTATCTGTGGTTTCAAATTTGCCGTTGGCACAAAAGGGGATTTTTTCCCACAGGGTAAAAATTCATTTGTAACCCACCCTTGGCCTAGTGTTAAAACTGACCCAACACCGGTCCTAATTATGTTAATTACAGGACCAATAAAACGATAATGATAGCGTCAGTTCGCCATTGTTCTGCTCCTTTGTTCTCCATCTTTCACCAAGAGCGCTGAAAAAGCAGGCATTAATAAACTCTTCACGCCTCTGCACACTTGTTAATCTCCACCGTGCAGCCAGCCACTGCTTCCATCATCGCTGCATATCGTCTGCTTCGGCCAACGCCCAAGTTAGGTGCATAGAGGGTGGTGGCTGGGGAGGAGGAGGTAATGCCTGCTTTTTCAGCGCTCTTGGTGAAAGATGGAGAACAAAGGAGCAGAACAATGGCGAACTGACGCTATCATTATCGTTTTATTGGTCCTGTAATTAACATAATTAGGACCGGTGTTGGGTCAGTTTTAACACTAGGCCAAGGGTGGGTTACAAATGAATTTTTACCCTGTGGGAAAAAATCCCCTTTTGTATCCCAACCCTTAGCATGCAGCTGCTCCCTCCCCCTCTCCTTTTTCCACTCCAGGTGCACAATGGTAAAAACATAATACAACTATTGAGGTTGGAATATAATACTCTTGCAATTTAATTCGTATGTTGGCAAGAGTATTTGATATTGAAGAGAAACGATAAGTAATGAATCAAGAGCAATTATATACATAATGCTTGTACATGGGAAAAAATCTGCATGTAGGAGAAATATATAAGACGTAAACATGGATACAAAAATAGATTGTTGTGTGTTGCTGCCTATTTGTCTTGTTCTTTGGCGATTCTCCCACAGCCTTGAGTCAGAACCACCCATATGGTTATGACAAGAACAAGACAAATAGGCAGCAACACACAACAGTCTATTTTTGTATCCATGTTTACGTCTTATATATTTCTCCTACATGCAGATTTTTCCCATGTACAAGCATTATGTATATAATTGCTCTTGATTCATTACTTATCGTTTCTCTTCAATATCAAATACTCTTGCCAACATACGAATTAAATTGCAAGAGTATTATATTCTAACCTCAATAGTTGTATTATGTTTTTACCATTGTGCATCTGGAGTGGAAAAAGGAGAGGGGGAGGGAGCAGCTGCATGCTAAGGGTTGGGATACAAATTAACTTTCTGTTACATGCAATCTCCGAGGGACCTTCCTTGTGTCAGAGGAGGATGTTGTTTGTGAATTTTTCCAAAGACTTTTGAATGAAATATTGATGATGAATTCTGGGTTTCTCTTTGTCAAGAGTAAAGTGGGCTTTTGACGATTTTACTATTTCAAGTGGCAATTATTTATTTATTGTTATCCCTTTCATTATCGTTTCAGGTGAAGGAGTGAGCTATTCTGTCGTGCCCTCAGACAACGTGCGTCGCGTGAGAAGTAAGATAACGCTGCAGCACCGTTGGACATGTGCTTTTCCTCAACAGTGGCATTTTTTGTTCCTACTATTCTCTATGCATGACTTTAAAGCGCACTGGAAAAATCCTATAATTTTAGTTTGAAAAAAACAAACAAACAAAAAACAAAAACAGGCAATTTACCTATCTTACCTTATATTTCACAATTTTGCCCAACAATTTATGAAAAGCAATTTCCCCCTATATAGGGATAATGACTTCTCAAAATGCCATTTACCCTGCTGTTAAGGATATTCCATAAGGGTGGTAACATTGTGGCGCTGTGTATGTGGCTTGGGTAGGGACCGACTGGAAGGGACAGGAGTTTCTGTTCGCTTAAGATGAGGGAATAGACCACTCCCATTGATTAAACATGCACGTTTATTTTGGGATATTGCAAGCCACAACTTCAGTTATCATTACATCTGCTCTCTTTAGAAGAATGATTATAATTATGATTGGCTAATGTGTTTCTCTTATCTTAGAAGCGAGATTTGATATGCAATCACACTATTTATATTAGTCTTGCAGTCAGTCGAAATCAGGCTTATTTCGCAGAGGTCGAAACTGAAGTATCACGTTTTAAAGAGGATTAATGCTGTCTGATATAGAATTCTTGTTTGTTGCAGAAATCGAGAATGGAATCTCTCTTTACAGGGGCGTTGCGAAGATTTGTGTGTGTGTGTGTGTGTGTGTGTGTGTGTGTGTGTGTGTGTGTGTGTGTAATTTACCATTTAAATCCTATCATTTTCTTTCTTTGTGTTTGGGAGGGTTGGGCAGGGATGGGAGTTAGTGGCTTTTAAAAGGTAAACGATTCGTATTTGGCTCCCAAAGTTCCAACTCTGGAACCCTGGTACAGTCTAAACTATCGAACACCGCCTCCTGTCTCCGAAAGAAATAAAAACTCGGGAAGTCGTGCACCAAAAAAAAAAAAAATCATTCGGGGAAAAGAAATAACAAAACACTGTCAGAACAGTGGATATGCAGAAATTTCCTTCAGATAATTGGCCACTTAAAAAAAAAAAAAAGCTTCTTTCTTCACATTGCCTTTGGATGTATTTCACTGGGGAGCATTGAATCTGTGAGACAGTGTGTAGGTACTCAGACAATCGGTAAAGTAAACTAGCTAACGTTGACAAAATCGTATTGCAAATGCTTGTAAATGGCTCACAGGTGAAATAGAACTGAGGAGATGTTTGAATTAGAAGATTAACCCTCGTGATGCGGTGATAATATATATATATATATATACTACCGTGCGCTTGCAACCGTTGGGTGCGCCAATAGTTATTATGTTCGTTCAACTGACCTCTACCTGCGGCAATCTTATGCAGCCGCGTGTCCCGACAACTGGTCATAACACTTCTCGCCATGCGGGTGGAAAAACCAATACCCTTATGAAACCAGTGGGATGCTCCTATGCTTATGCTCGTGATGAAAACATCACATTCATTTATATACCAGAACAAAAGTATATTCAAAGGAATGACTGATTTTCAAGGAAAGACATTCTTAACTAATATGACTGGAATATTAGTTACGAATGATTAGTCTCGTAATGAAGTTGCTAGCATGGACTGAAAACCCTAACGCACTGTAGAAATTGAGAAAACGAGTGAACTTTCAAACAAGTATGCTTGTTTACATTTATTCTCAGTTTCATTGAAATCCAAATACATCTCCTTATGAGCAAGACATGAAATGTGTTCGGAAGCACAGTTATCACGATTACGTTAGTGTATTACGTTACGTTGCTGTGCTGCGAAACTGTTTCCCGCGATTGGAAGTAAGATGTTACGATTATAATGTGTGAAACAAAGGAAGACCGATGATTGGTTGAGAAACAGGCCGTTTGTGTGCCAACCTATAATAGGGAGCGTTATCGCCTCTGTTTACAATTCACGATTCATCACAGCCTGAATAGATGGCTAACACAGTACTACCCACACCTCCTTTCTGTCTCCTCCTATCCCACTCCCCATAAACAAAATCGAATGAAAAGATTAGTGTGACAGCTGAGTATTTGTCTGCGTGTGACTTAAGTTGCCTCTCCTCCCCCAACCCTCCTCCAAGTGGACTGTTCTAGATTGCATCAACCGTATTGTGTGTGTGTGTGTGTGTGTGTGTGTGTGTGTGTGTGTGTGTGTGTGTGTGTGTGTGTGTGTGTGTGTGTGTGTGTGTGTGTGTGTG
>JAWQUT010000244.1:807457-822480 GCA_033807755.1 Ellobium chinense
GCCTAACTCTTCTTAACAGGGTGGTTCTGGAAAAGGTAGTCTAGTTCTACTTGTCATTGAATTGATTGGAGACTGGACCTTGGTTGGGGAGGGGAGGGATGTAGGGGCTGAATGAAATACTTGAGAAAATGTTACGGAAAACGAGGCACATCCATCAGTTGAATGAGAATGTATTTTTTTCTCTGGGGAGGAGGTGTGGGGAGGGAGGAGGGGTAAAGAGTAGATATTGAAACACTGTAGATCTAGACATTGCATTCTCATTCTGCATTGTCTTCTTGATTATGGTGAGGAAGCGAGACTTAGGCTCAGGTGGGCTAGGCTGGAAGCAAAATACAGAACATATTTATCCACGCTTAGATACAACCCAAACATTTGATACCAGTGATTTGATAGGGGATAACCATACCAGAGAAAGCGGAGGGGGCTGTGCCTATTGTCCTGTACCTAGTGTACCTAAAAAAATACTCTAGTCTTGTTATTTGTCTATCAAAAAAAGTTGTAAGTGGTCCAGTTTTTAAGAAATTTTGTATGTCTTGCATCTGATGACAGCTTGAGAACATTTAATACATGGGTTTTATGCCTTTAAACCTGTGAGTAACCGTGCAAGACATTCGATAAAATGCCAAATAGTGCGCTTTTTCCTTTCATGGGTGTTGATCTCAGGGAATTTTTGTTTGAAAATGCAGACGTTACTTCACCATCAAATTTCATATATCTATTTAAGACACATTAATACACATAGTGACAGATAGATTTTCAATATTCGTATCTCAAGAATTTGGTTACTGAGAATTAAAGGAAAGGGCTGATTCTGAACGAGATAATTATAATGAAAATTACACTTGGAAAACAAACTGGCTAAGCCACTTTGTGCATTAATGTTCTTTGGGTACGTTGTGAATTTTAATGGTGAGGTAATTACGGTATTTTGAGATGAATCGTTCCTAAGATCAACTTCTGCAATAGGAATAAGTGCTCTCTTCAGTACTTTGGTGCGCAGTTTTGCGTGCAGAATCTATTGGATTAGAAAAAAAGCATTGCGCACCTCAGTAGTGCATTATTAGTCTACGGCGGAATAGTTGTCTACCCTCCCCCACCCCACCCATATATATATGTATATAAAGAAAATGACTGCAAACAGACATTGCAAGGTCATCTAACATCATGGGGCCCTGGACTATTCCTCTCTCACCTCTCTAATGCCACATATGGTTGTGATAGCATCTATGCGCGCTCGCTATAGAATGAGGCATTTCATGTTAGCATGAAGATTACATCTGAATTGTAATCTCGCTCATTAAGCACTCATCCTACACAACAGACAGACAGACAGACAGATAGACAGACACACCGATACGACAGACAGATATACAGACAGACAGACACACAGACAGGCAATCAGGCAGATAGATAGACAGACAGGCGATCAGGGAGGCAAGAATGAAGGCAGAAAGGCAGAAAGGCAGCCAGACAGACAGAGAGACAACCAGGCAGGCAGGAAGGCACGCAGAAATGTGTCTGTCTGTCTGTCTTTCTTTCTGCCTGTCCTTTTTTTTTGTATCCATCTCTCTGTCTGTCTCTGTCGGTCAGTCTTCTTCTATGTCCATCCATCTATCTACTCATCTGTCTATCGGCCCCTCTCTTTGTCCTTGTCTATCGGTTCGTCTTCTGTCTGTCGGTCTGTCCGTTTCTTGTGTCCATCTATCTGTCTATCTCCGTCGGTCCGTCTCTTTGTCTCTCTTTCTCTGTCTGTCCGTCCCTCTCTGTGTACATTCACCTATCTACTCGTCTGTCAATAGGTCCCTCTCTTTCTCCTCTGTCTATCTGTCTGTCTGTTTCTCTGTCTCTGTGTCTGTGTGTGTGTGTCTGTCTGACAAAGCAAAATAGTTCTTCCTTCATAACACCGTCAATTTTTGCCTCGTTCCCTTCTGACACAAAGTCCTCCTCATTCCGAATTGATGGCGAGATTATGGGTGCCGATGCAGAAGTCGCGTGTTCGATTCCCGCCACATGACTTTCTTTCCTTCATCCACTTTCACTCTGCATTTTTCTTCTCGGGCATGTGTTTGTGTCCTCTTATTCCCCATTTCAGTTACTAAGTGCTGCGTTTCCTTATTGTATCAGTCTTCCCACACAAGACCATTGATAAGACGTGACACTATCAACTTTAACATCCTAGATGGTTGACGTCATGTTGCCGAGCTTTCTCTTTCGGTGATCCAAAAACACGTCACATTTCTAACAAACCTTTAATTTTAATAAGTGTGCACCCTTCCTCATTGTGACTGGCGCGCATCAACCAAAAACATACCCTCCATACTTTCTTTGTGAAGGGTCGCCTACAGAATACAATACGGCTTTTTTTTTTTTTGCGACACCGCAGGGACCAAACAAATAAAATCATGTATGTGTGTTAAAAGCCGTATTCTCTTAAAGCGTTAAAGGTTGCAGGAGCCCAACTGGTTTTTTAAAAAAATGGACTATCAGAGACGATAGTAGCAGAGTATAAAATAGTAGAAATAGTAGAGTAGAAATAATTATATAACATGAAACCACATCGCAAAAGTGGTGAAATTCAGTTTTGAATTTGTACAAAAAATTATTGTTGCAGGCAGTGTTTCCCAATAGCTTCAGCGAATTTCATTTGTGCGGGTTTGTGATCTGCAAAAGAAGGCCAAATTTTTAACCCCTTTGTATCTGAATTAAAATTGTGAAAAGTCCAAATAAAGGACCCCCACTGTAAACAGTATATAATCTGAGCACCAGATCTGTAGACTACCTTGGCCATATCGGAAAGTTCTTGTGGTTCGAGAAGAATTTTTTATTAAGTGGCTCAAATTGGCCTTTACAATTTCGCTCTTGCAACCTCGGGAAAAAAAACAACTGCTTTTTCCTACCACAGAGATCTCAACATTACTGCTCTACCAAGCCAAAACTTGTTGTGAGGGCTTGCTCGGAGTTTGACAATGACAAAGCCTTGTAAAATGATTCAGTTATGGCCTTTTTGGGGTTGGTGAAAAAAAGTTTGCATCGTAGGTTATCAGACAGTATCAGTCTAAACAACCTTAGATCTAATTCTTTTGGATTCATGATCATCAGTTGGAATTACTGGTCTTAGATCTAAATCTAAATGATTTGACTGTTGAGTTTAGCTTAGAGACATCTGTTCAGCATCTTTCTATCACCCCCCCCCCTCACAACACTTTTCACTGTCATTTTTAAAATGATAGGAGAATCATGATTACTTCCAGGTGTCGAAAGATATCAAATAATATGGGCTTACACTTTCTCTTAGGGACTACAGATCATCAAATAAGTAAGTTAGCCACACTGCAACATTGGAAAATTACTGAAATGGACTCAGTGTTGGTAATGTTTTTTTTGTGAATGTTTAACATGCCTTTTGCATTTTACATTTGCATTGTCACATAGCAATTTGTACCCACACCCTTATTACAGGTTGCCCAAATGTTTTATAAGGATAGTTTGGGCAGGACATGCAACACATATGCAGCTTCAGAAACTGAAAGTGTGGAGGAAACAACATGACGCTGTATGGACCTACTCCATTTGAAGGTAAAAGTTTAATTTTTAATTTATTGAAGTGGCTAAGTCCAAATTCTTATAGTCTTTGCGCTCGTGGCTGCCATAAGCTTACGTCAGATACTTTCTAGCTGCCTAGCCATACTTTCTAGCCAGTAGTTTGAGCACACGCGATATTACGTCAGTACGATTCTTTTAATTCCACTATAATCAGGAGATGTGTCAAACAAAATCGTGCTGGGCCAATCAAAATGCAAAATACTTTACCTACACGGTAGAACCTAGCTTTGGAATTTGTTTGACCAGAATCCTTATCGAAAGCTGAATAATACATTGTCAGAGATGACTGTAGCTGTAGCTTAAGTGACGTCGCCGTTTTTGCCATGAGCCTCTGCTGCTTGGGCAAGGGGCATAAAACTTAGCGCAAGGGTCAAATCTTGATCCCTCGGGCCCTCTCTCTGGGCCATAAAACATAAGTCCAAGATAACAGAACAACGCTCTTCCTTCGCCAACTTTCTTTTTTTTTTCCTTGGACTCTATAGATAATTCTCAGAGAGAGAAAAGTATTGGAAAGCGGACAAATATTTTTGATGTGCATAATAACCTTTAAAAAACGACAGGCATATCATATGATAATATACTTAGATAGATAATTCAATAATTGTTTGACAACCACAAGTGAGTGGCAAGGAGATAGACAAAACCAACAGCCAGCCTTCCAACGTAAAAAAACAGTTTCTTGTCTCTTCTGGTTTCAGGCACTTATTAATGGGCCAAATCACCGTTAGTGTGTGAAACCCGATTAATCCGCTAATACATAAAATCCCGCTGTTCTGAAGTCCTGCTAGCCAATGTCAGGGTGTAAAATTATGTATTAATTATCCAATTTTTAAGTTTCAGGTATAGTTTGAGCCTTACAGGTGTGTAAAAATAAAGTTTGTTGGGCCTATGTATTAACACGCGTCTAAAACCAGTCTACTGAAAAATTGGAGACCAAATCAGAAAGCGAGGTGACTATTTTTGAAAGAGAGTTGTAATAAAGAATTCGGGCGATGACTCAATTCCACCTCCCCCAACCCCTCCATTTTTTCTCTTTAAAACATTAGGCAAAAGAAGTACTTTAACCTTCATGGGACTTCCAAAAGTTTATACTGCTGTGTAATATACTAATGATTTTGGTTGTATGTTAGGTACAAATAAAAATTTACCTCCCGTCGCGATTGCTAAAATATACTTGACGTAATTTTCTGTAATCTCAGTAGATGCTATGAAAAAACTCAGCGTTTCTGTTTGCCGAATTTCTTGAAAGTTTCTATCGACAAAACGTCTCTGGCTCAAAGAATCAAATGATTATAGGGGCAAGTAATCTTAAATCATGCAGTCTCAAAGGCTATATCTCATTAGGCACCCCTACAGTACTGTTTTAGTTATTTCGTGTGTTTCTGGTGGTGGTGGTGCTGTTGTTGCTATCAACAGGAACATGTGCTGCCATTATACGTGTGAATGTTGTGATATAAGTAATGAATGTCTCACTGTCTCCAGCATGAGGGACTAAAGCCGACTACGTAAAGTCAACAAAGTGACATGTTCTGATGATGCATATTTACCAAAGCAGCTGTAGGGATCCTCAGAAAAATGGTCCGGTTTTTGTTCTTCCCCACTGGTCTACAGGTGCACTTTGTCTGACTATTCTTTAGAAATATTCTTTAAATACAATATGACAAGCAAAATCTGATTTTTCAGGCTCTCGCTTAGACGATAACATGGCGCTAATCAAATAGTGCCCCGTTTTTCAGTTTTATAGTTAAATACAATACTTGAATGCAGACTACAGGAGATTAGCACAATAACATCGATTAAAACTGTATACCATATTTAAGGTTCTCTTTTTGGTGATACTGCGTAGTGACACCTCACGCGGACCTGAGAATGGAAGGCCTGTGAATTCTAACATCTAAACGGTATATAATCCCCAGGTTTTCCATGCTGTGGTACATTCGACAGCCTCAGTCTCAAGTCTACGTTCAGAAACAACCAGAGTCTGCTACCAGAGACAATATGATGAAGATCCTGCTCATCCTCTTTGCTTCTGCGGCAATCTTCCACAAGGTAATATTATATTGTGTCAATAAACAAATCGCATATTCTGTAATTTCGGCATGCCTTTGGCTTTGCTCTTCAAAATGGAATAAAATTTTGAAGAAACCGAAAGAGTTTAAGGGATATTAAACGAAGTTTAAATCTCGTTCATGTAAAAGAAATATTTGGCAGCAAAATATCAGTTGGCAAACCAAACCAAATATCGAGGTATTCGCAAATGTTTACTTTCTGGTTGTTTTTAACGTCCCACAAGATACGTCATTCAGTCAGTCAGTCAGTCACGAGGTCGGTCAGTTGGTCGGTCGGTCGGTCTGTCAGTCAGTCAGTCAACTTTGTCTCTTTTTTGTCTCACAGCCAATCAAATTTTGACAGCTCTCGCAAAACGTCGTGAAAGATATTATCAGAATGCTAGTGATCAGGGCCTGTAAATGGCAGCGGCACTCTATGCTGCCAGGGAGCTGAGAAAGTCCTAGAGTGATCAGGCCTGCCGGAATAATAGTAATTTAAAGTCGTAAGAGCAGGCATCAGCCTGGATACGAAACTTAATAACCGCATTTTTAATATCATTATGGTTCAAATTAACAGCTGGGATGAAGCTGTGAGAATAATTAGGAAAATCCAGTAAAATTATTTTTGTACACACGAATATTAAGCTGGTGGGTAAAATGGTTAATATTTGAGCCAGATAAGGGATTTCCAATGTACAAAAATATATTTCTTCAATTACAATTTGCCTAAATTCTCTCAGAACAAAGAAGTGATCCCTCGCTAGTTTAACAGACTATCGCTCAGTTGTAGTGTCTTTGGGAAAGACACTTCACTTCCATTTCCTCACTCGACTCAGGTGTAAATGACTACCTGGCTTTACAGCTGGGAGACAAGGGCGCTGTTATTTCATGTGTTATATTATGTATTTAAATGTATGGTGTGTATTTTTGTATGTGTTTTCATTATGAATGAGATGTATAACATTGTATACGATTGTAAAACAACTCCCCTACGTGGTAAAATAAAGTCGCATTTTCATTATCATCTTTTTTCAAAACATTAATTGTCACCTCACACACTGCCCTATTGGGCCGTCTTCAGTGATATTTGCCTTGAATGTGTAAGCTCTATTCAGAGAATTCGCAAATATTAGTAACTTTATGGGCAGTAAATTAAAATACAGTCAAAACAGCAGAATGCTTCTTGAAAGCAATGTCATGTGTAAATTAAATTATTTGTTTCCATAAATCAGATTTGCAGACAATTCGTATTTGACTTCAATACAACTAGAAAGTTATATAAGCATTATGATAAAATGCATATTGACATTAAGAAAAGCCTCGAAACAACAAGATAGTGAATTATTTTGCGCACTTTCTTCTCGTGCTTTGTAGATCTAACTCTTACCTCATAATATTAGGAAACATATTAGAAGCCAGGATACGTGCTCTTAGTACAGACAGACGCTTAAATATCTCAGCTGCAGGTCAGGTTTGCTCGGTCCAGAAAGTTTTATTCATACTGTTGTTAGTGTATCTAGTAATCATTTTAAGAAACAAACTGGGATCGAAATGTAATAGTAGTCTTTGGAGACCGTTGATCTTCTTTTGTGACGCAAAAACAATTTAACGTGCATTCTGCAAAGCAGAGTCTACTTGAGAATCTACTCCTAAGTATTATGGATAGACTGACTCTTGTCAAAATCTGTTGAAAATAACTTTTCGGTTGAATATTTTGCAAACTTGTTTTTTTTTTTCATGTTTCATAATAACAGAATGCTGCAGAAGACGATGCTTCCAGATCGGTGGTAGATGGGATAAGAAAAGTGTTGCAAAAGCTGGAGACAGGTAATCGTTACAGATAAATTACCTCTAATGTATCTTGTTTTAATTTATCCTTACGTTCAAAGCCTTAATAATTTCGAGCCTGTAAACGAGAATAGAACACGAAATGGTGTAGCTGAAGATGATCAAACCAAATACTTGTAAACACAAAGACAAACAAAAAAATTAATCCAATTAATTAGATAAATAGCGGTCGACGGAAGAGTCTTCATTTTCAGAATCGTTGCATTGCCTCAATTTAAGTTTATAAGGGTGACAAGCACTTGCTAACGCACCACAAGAATCCCACAGCGAAAAGCTCTTTGTACCAGGTAGAACTATTTGACATTCATCACCAATGTCATCATTCAAATTATGTAGACTTGAATATAGAGACTTGGGGAAAAAAAAAGTCCTGCATGGTATAATTCTTGCAAGGCCTACTCCAAATATAGTGGCTTCCCCTCTACATAGTCCAGTGCAGCGGACACTACAAAAAAAAAAAAAAAACCCTTGACCTTTGTGACAATGTCGCAATTACTTCCCCTTGGGTTGTATAACTCACTATAAGTCAGGCAAAGCATGGTTTTACCAACGATTGTTGTTATAATTTTTCATTCATCCAGGTGCAACCGGCGAAGAATTGACGTCGGCCTTGAATGAAATAGTTGTGATTATCGATGGCATCCTATCCAACCTTGACGTCCAAGGTCGGTCGGTCCATCCATCCATCCATCCATCCATCCTGCACTTAACACGGGCTAAGCAGTACCAAAATGTATAGAGTAGAGAGAATAGAATCTTCTTGGGGGAGGAGGAGGATAGGAAGTGTGATGTGAGAAAATGAGTCATAACAGCTGTAGTGTTATGCTTTTTGTGATAGTCCTCGATAGTCTGGGTGTCAGCTGGATGAGAAAATGGTAGATAAGTGGAGATAGTAAGCATGAGGAAACATGTATGCGTTTTAGCGTTGTCTGATATTCATGTGATATTGTATTGTATTGTAAAATTTAATGATCTTCGCCTATGGCCAAATGAAAAGAATGAGCTTGAACTCTAATTGGTCGCTGTAGAGCAAAAGTGGACCATCCCACATTAAAGTTTTGTGCGATTTTGGTGGAAAATGGTTCTGTAAATATGTACTGAATTAATCTTGCTATAAATGTTGTTTAAATTGCCAGTTTAGGCCTGTGGGGACTTCTAACACCAACCTTTCTCTTTTTACGAAGTTTCTGTTGCCACTGAGTTATAAAGACTTGTAAACCGCATTATTATTATTTACAAGTCTTTATAACTCAGTGGCAACAGAAACTTCGTCCCTCCATTTCTCAAAAAAAAAAAAATGAGGGATGGTCCCCTCTTGCTCTACAGCGCCGATTTATCCATCTAAATTTTCTTTATCTACAGTTGGTATGTCAAGAATCCAAACTGTGTTTACCACTATCATGCAAGAGGAGCATGTCGATGATGTAAAAGGTAAGATCTGTACACAGTCATGCTACGGTCTAAACATGGGTGTTACGATCGGTCAAGCAGGAATCATGATACTCTAACGGGAAAAGTTCCCCATCTTGTCCATTTTAACTATAGCAATTATAATAATGATAATAATAATGCGGATTATCAGTCTCGTATCCAGGCTAATGCCCGCTCACGCGACTTTACACTATTATTACCCCGGTAGGCCTGATCACTCTAGGACTTTCTCAGCTCCTTCGGTAGGTACAGTGCCGGCGTGGTTTACAGGCGCTGATCACTAGCATTCTGACAATATCTGTCTACAGTCCTGTATTCATTTTATAGACGGGTGCATTGAAGAAAATGTGAACGAAATGCTTTCTCAAGGCACTTACAACATGACGGTGTTCGGGAATTGAGCCCAGGTCCTTTAGATCTTGAGTCCAACGCCTTAACCGTTCGGCCACGCTGCTCCACTTCATACTAAATCACTTTCCTGAACTAGCCACCCAGGACAAAACAATTTAGTAACTGTCATACATCTTTAATGACTTTAAGACCCTAGTCAGTACTTATCGTCTGAGACATGCTGATACCATACCACTGATTACCACAACAAAATTAATTACGATTAGAATTACATAATATTATAAGAAATTTTAAAAAACTAGAGCTAGAAGGTTTGCTGAGTGCAGATGAAGCCGTATATGCTTTGAAAAAAACTGAAAAATAATAAAAGCCCCGGTACAGATGGCTTTACAGTAGAATTTTAAAAATTTTTTTGGAAAGATATTGAAAGCTTTTTCGTCAATTCTATTAATTATGGGTATGCTAGAGGTAAGCTATTAGTAACAGAAAGAGAAGATCTTATTACCTGTATTCCCAAAGGCAATAAATCAAGAAAATATGTTTAAAAAAATGTTTCTTATAAAATTGCATCAGCAGCCATTGCAAGTGGAATAAATACTATATCATCAATAGTTATGATTAATCTGGTTTTATGTCGGGTTGATTTACTGGTGATAATACCAGACTAATTTACGACATACTACATTATGGATCAACCAATGAAAAAAGAGGAATGCTACTGTTGTTAGGTTTTGAAAAAGCTTTCAATGTAGTATCTTGGTCTTTTCTTTTCAAAACACTTAATTTTTTTTAACTTTGGAGAGTCATTAATGTAATGGATAGAAGTATTCATAAAAGATATTAAAGCTAGCTCATAGGTAAATGCAAGTTTGTCACCCTGGTTCCCAGTTGAACGAGGTTGCAGACAGGGTGATCCATAACACCTTATTATCTCTTTCTAATTTGTGCCGAAATATTAGCTCACATGATTCGTCAGAGTGACGACGTTAAAGGATATACAGCAGATAACTTTGAAATAAAAATAAGTCAGTTCGCTGATGATACATCCCTATTTCTTGATGGTTCGAGGAAGTCGCTTGAAATGTGTATTGAAATAGTATTAAAATTTGAAAACGTTTCTGGACTGGCAATGAGTTCCGAAAAAACTAAACTTGTCTGGTTTTGTTGTCCACGCCCCCCTAAAGTAGTGTATATGCCTCATATGAGCGTTTAAATGGGACCCTGAATTTTTACTATAATGGGAGTTGAATTCACCGTTAACCTAAAGGAAATCACTGAGAACAATCACTGCGAGTTCTAGACATATGAAACGTGACATAGAACAATGAGTCACGTGCGATCTTACCCCGATTGGCAAGATAGTGGTGATAAAACTTTAGTTCTTTCTAAAGTAGTCCACATATTATAATTATCTTTACCAAACCCTTCAAAAGAGCTCAATAAAAATTAAAGAAAGTTTGTTTTTCAGATTTATATGGAAATGTAAACCTGACAGAGTGAAACGGCGTACATTCAAACAGAAGCTACAGTTTGGGGGATTGGGAATGATAGAATGCTTTATATCGGCTCTAAAACTTTCATGGATCCGGCGACTTATAAACGAGTAATGCAAAGTAGAAAATACTTCTTTGTCGACAATATTCAAATATTATCTTAAGTGTGTTGCATTATGGACCTGAGTATGTACTAAGAATTAAGAAGGTTGTAAAAATATCAATGTTAGCAAGAGGTGTTAGACTCGCTCTATAGCTTTACTGATAAGGTCGAAATAGAACACTCATATGCATTTGAGTCGTGCAGTTGTCTGTATAATAACAATATAAAATAAACAAGACAAATATATCACTTAAAGTATTCACAAATAGCAATGCACATTATATCTAGCAGCTGAAGTGTGGCGACAGATTCATGACTCATCAAGAATTTACCGATAGATATAAAAAATTTGAATCCCTTGACTTTTCTCCCAGTAGTTAAGGCAATAAAGGGATATGAAAGCAAGCTGAAACTGAAACAATTAACTGAATCTTCTCTTTTATATCAGCTCCCATATCAATCATAATGAAAACAAAGAAAGGTTCCAACCCATACTATAAAATACTAATGCAAAAAAATGAGATTCCAAAGGGAATCAGTAAGTGGCAGGGTGTCTTTAAAACAAACAATTGGTACAAACTTTTTCAGATCCTGAGAGACACTACAGTAGACTCAGAAATTAAATGGTTTCAATACAAACTCCTTCATAATATTATAACTACAAACAGATCAGTGTCAAAATATAACCCTAAACAGTGTGATATGTGCGAATTCTGTCATCTTATTTTGGGATTGTCATATAGTAAGAGCATTCTGTACTTCACTGCAACATCTCATTAATAATAGAATTAGATGTCCACATGTTCATAGCGTTTCTTTCAACCGATCCTTAGTACTATTTTGTGTCTCTAGAATCATCAAAACCGATAAAATATGCAATCTGATCATTCTGGAAACTAAAATGTATATTTATTCCAGTAAAGTCACGAAAACGCTCCCTTAATTTATCACTACTATCTCGTCCAAAAATCCCTAGCAAATGACTCAGACAAATGCTGCTCACATTCTTTCAATGTATGAAAATATGAAAAGTAACGACGAAAAATTGCTGGAAGCAGTCAGTAAATTAGCACTACTATGTAAAAAGAAATGCCAGGCATATCCATTGTTAGCAACTGCAGTGTCTTTATTACATTGTACATCTAATTCTCTATGTATATTATTTCACAACATATTAAAATATTATTATGTGACAGTGATAGTGCATTATGTTTATTGTTAACTGCATTGACATTATTTTAGATCCTTATATGTTATAATCTGAGCAGAATAAAGTGTCTTGTATTTTGCAGTATGAGTCCGTAAACCTAGAAATTAATCGATAAACCAAGGGCGTAAACAGAGCAATACGATGGGGATGTGAGGGTCAGCAGCCTCTAAAAGAGGAAAGACAAAATTAGGACGAAGAGAATGAAAAATAGAGGAGAGGCGAGAAGGGGAAAGAGAAGGACAGAAAGAGGGAGAGAGGGAGAGAGAGAAATGGAGATCACTATCATTAGTATCATTATTATTATCATCACTATTATCATCCTTATTATTATTATCTGTATTGTTATCGTTATTCTTGTTATCATCATTCTTGAAATCATCACTATTATTATCATTGTTATCAATATCATATTGACGATGTTGTTGATGACTGTGTTGATACTAAGTGTGATGACAAAAGAAATGAGGTTTGTCCTTTCCTTTTAGGCGCGATAGCTAGATTGTTCACCGTACTGAAAGCACTTGCTGATGATCTGGAGATGAAACTCGGTGAGTGCCTGTAACTTAATTCTTTCCCAACCTCCCCCCCCCCTTTTTTGTGTTTGGTTTTTGCTAAAACAAACGCTTTCTTTTTGTTTTTTTTCATAAAACTGACTTAAGTCCGACAGAAGAAGCTTTCAGTTAGTCGTGCTTTTATTTTTATTTTCAAACCAACAACTGGCCTGAGTTTATTATGTAGATCTATCTATCATGTTTACTTCTAATCTATTCTATGCTCTCTTCATAATCATTTACATAAACGACACCTATCATTTCTAGGAGCGGATCTGAACAAAATGGGAAGAGGGGGATTTCCTATTTTGTTCCCTCAATTTTCCTTTTCAATGCACTCTTTTTGGAGTTGGAGTAAATCTCATAATATGGTTATTTTTAGTGTCACGCAGGTTTATAAGCCTCCACTTCCCCCCACCCTCCACTCAACCTCCACTATTTCCTCCCCACCCCGTGATCGATCGTTTCCTACACTTACCACAAAGGAAAATGTCATAAACATACGGTGAACCCCTCTGGATCCCCCATTAACAAATACTCAATTCCGACTCCTCATCAACATCTATCTCCCTGAGCCTGTGCCACATCTCTGGTCATCGTCAAGGCAGCAGAGATTTGTTTACAAGTAAATGAAATGCAGTTTTACAGTTCAGATGCTACATCTATAACGTTCACCTGTGGCATACCAATCAATAAAGCTACGCTATCCGATCATGAGTGTCGGAGGGCAATGCTGGCCTACAAATGGTCGTGAACAATGCCTTAAATCACTTGGGTTGGCTTTCATTTTCAAATACAGACGTTTTAATTTTTATGTTCTTAACTGTAACATTTGAACAGACAGTCAACTCTTTTTTTAAAAATGGCTCTCCGATGTGAAAGGTGCGGTTTAATTGAAATTTATACCCCTGGGAGACCTTTAGGTTATTGATAACTTCATTTTATGTGCAATTCATATCCTTTAAGTTGTTTGTGAACAATGAGTTGCTGTCCCTTGAGTTTTGGCATGAAATTACATCACTGAATACTAAATAATATGCCAGTGATATTATTTTTGCTATGAGATCAGCATTTTTGTGGTTATTTTGCCGGCGAAAACATCTGGCGTTTGCCCTGTCCTTTTCGCAACAGTCTATTGTAAATACTTTCATCTGCCCTTCACGTCAGAACCACCATGATAATCTTCTTTCACTTGCGGGTTTATTGAGAGCGCGACGTCTGAAAGTTCAGCACACAGTCAAAGCCAACGATTGGTGTTGACAATAAACCATTATCATATTAGACGCAGCGTGAAGCAAGAGGCCATAAAGAAAAACAAAATATGCACATGCAGGACAGAAGAGTGAGCACGAATTTGCACATGTTTGCAGTGTGCAGCGAGATTTTCTCAAATACAGACAGTGGAAGCTATAACTCCATTTGTCAGTTAAGACGAGGTTTTTAGCAAACATTAGCTATAATGATGCATAATGTCCATTCATGGCATGGTATAGCATAGCATAGCATAGTATAATATAGTGGTTTGTTTATATTTTATAGACTGCCTTTCTGCTGTCTATCTTAACAATTAATTCACTATTGCATTGTGATCTATGAATTTGATTGCAGGCAGCATTATACCGAACCTTTATGTAGACTATACTAAATGTTTTCTTCCACAGCTGATATTTTATTTGTTTCTCCTAATCAATATTTTTGTAGATAGCGCAGACCAACAGGCAGTCTATGATGTACTGTCAACCACCAGGGAACTTCTGAATGAACTCATTAACTATGTTGACCGCTTAGGTAAGATATATGTGGTTAGATATGTATTTATAGCCTAATGCAGTCATACAAAGACAATCCGACCATCCGTAATCTGAGAAGAGGCCTGGTAGTAAAATTGTAAATTCTTAACTTTTTAAAGGTTAAATTCTAACTCCTCAACAAATAGATGATTGGGTATATGCATAGTATTAGTGTGTGCGTGTAAGAATTACATCAAGTCAGTATCGAACTATGGAGCTATTGATCTTAAAACACTTTCTACTCGTTTTTGTTCGCGTTGTAAATGCTCTGTTATTATCAATGATTATTTGTTGTTGTTATTGCTGTTTTATTTAAGTATTGACCTTATCGAGTCTGGGTTGTTAAATGCCAACTTTTCGTTAGGAGATCGTGTAAACACTTCGCAACAGAGTTGTTAGTACGTACTTTATACTTTGAAACATGGCAATTTATGCTGTGAATTTCGAGTCGCTATGTTAATAGATTAGGTAGGCAGTGGCTCATCTGTTAATTTTTAGTGAAACTTTAGACATAAGGGACAACTGCAAAATAGCGTTGTTGTTTGTTTTTTTTTTGTTTTTGGTTTGTTTTGTTGTTGTTTTTTTTTTTTTTTAT
>JAWQUT010000244.1:844726-891479 GCA_033807755.1 Ellobium chinense
TTCTCGACAGGGCCAGGTTCCTCAACTAGTCTTACATAAATCAGCTGTGGCTCACATTGTGATCTGATGAAACGAAGGACACGTGGTTCCCTCACTGGGCTGTCGAAAGCTCTAAAACACTAGAGCTTGTACCCCAGAAATGGTCTCTTCACAGGAGAAATATTTGCCTTAATCCGCTGGTCCTTATCTCGAAACAATGGGACAGTGAGGCTGCCTTGTATCTGACGATCCAATTTTTGATCAAATCATATTGATTTAAACGCCTTAAAAAAAAAGAAGAAGAAGATGATGATGATGAAGATGAAGGCTCGTGAATACGATAAATATGTACCTGATTTCATAAATCTGATATAAAAAAACACCCATTACAGATCCTCTATTTATTACCCAAGCCGGCTAGATCATTTAACGATATTAAAGACGTCCTCGGGAACAATCAGTGCTTTAAGCACCAACATGCGCTATATCTTTTATTACATCGGTAATGAATGTGCCCTTATTGGCGTTCAATATGTTAATATAATTCTTACGATGGTTAGAGATCCCATCGCTAGTGCGCACTTTCTCAGTGTCTAAATTTATGTGACTGCACTATTAGATCTAGGACAAATCATAAACTGTTCTTCTCAAAGCAAAGATATACAATTAAAGAGGATCGTTACCTAAACCCTTTGGCGACGACCAGATGATGATGAGATGATAATGATGATGATGATGGTGATGATGATGATGATGATGATGATTATAATGATGATGATGGTGTTGATTGTAATGATTTTTCTTTTTCGATTTGCACAGTCTGAGAATATCTGTTTTTTTGTTGTTTTTTTTAAATGATAATGATGTTAATTACGATGAAATGTCATTGCAGTTTTGATCGTAATCAATGCTTGTAACTTTCCTTTTTTTTAAGATCCCAAATTCTGACCAAGGCACGACAACGGAGACAGCTCTACAGCGATCGCAAAAAGACATGCCTTTGATTGAAAAATGATTTAGCATTAGAAGACATATTTTGTTGTTATTATTGTACTCCATGCGACAAGTAGACCAACCTGCATAGTTTATTCCTCATTTTGTAAACACTTTTTATCCTCGATGTCGGAAATACTTTTCCAGTTTGAGAAAGCAATTTCAAATTTTTTTTTTAAATGCACACGACGTGATATTCGATCTTTAGTTTTCTGTCATTTTGATCACTTAAAAGCAGGCTGATCTGCGAAGTTGCATTATTTATTTTATAATTACTTTAAGTTTGATCCAATAATCTGATTAAATAGTAAAAAACTGTTCCATCTGCACGTATGGCTCATGATTTCCTCTTTCTTTTCCATACTGAATGTGGACTTTCTGTGAGGTGTTTTGCTAAGCAGTAGTGAGTGAAGGAAGGTCATGATGATGATAATGATGATGGTGATAATGATAATAATAATAATAAAATAATATTAATAATTAAATATAAAATAATATTAATAATATTAATAAAATAAGATTATTAATAATATTAATAAATAATATTAATAATATTAATAAAATAATATTAATAATATCAATAAAATAATATTAATAATATTAATAATATAATATTAACAATAATAATAATAACTTTCAAATTCAAAGCTTTTATGAGGCCATAAACCAACACTCATTATTTGACAACACAATATTACATGGACACAATTCACTACAAAGACAAAGTACACGATCTTCATGCAAAATATTCTACTTATCTGCCAATTTCTTATCTAGTCGACACCTAGACCTTCTAGAATTCAGTTTTCGTATGTCTTCATCCCATTCGCGTAGAAAGTATTTTACTGATGTAGCACATTTACTTTAACGATTTTAGAATACATAATATTCTGTAGATGTCATATAATTTTTGAGCTATCCCACTGCTCCGCTATCTTGTACCACATTGCCGTCTTCTTTGACAGAAGCCAAATTGTAAAAGACTCTTTGAGCCATTTAATAATAATTTCTCCTCGAACCACAGGAACGTTCCGAGATGTAGGATGTAGTTGTAGTTTTTTTTTCAAGTTTTTAAATCGTAGACATATTATCATGCAATGCAATTCATTCTCTATACCATTACTTAATCTACACATTCTATCTTCATTGTCTAAATTTGGTTTGTCCCACCTGCCCCTCTCCACCATAAATGCTTTGGAACCTAGTGTGATTCTAATAAGAGCCAATCTTCTTGCTTTGCTTAGTCATAACGTCTGAATAACGTTCACACACTATCATCCAAAAGACAAGATTTTATGCTCTGCTATTATTGACTCTGATAGTCCAAATTTTTTGGACCAATTCGGCTTCTGAGACTGTCAGGAGTAAGTTTGTGGGTTCGAACCGTGGCCTGGGTGATTTTCCTTGTGATGTCCTTGGGAAAAAACACCTTCCTCCTACTTCTCCTGTCCACTCACGTTTGAATGAGTACCTGGCATTGGAGAGAGGGGGCAGCAGGAAACTGGATTGTGGTGACTAACAGTAACAATGCACTTTTTTTTCTCACAGATTCAGTTTGTGATAATACAGTAACACTCGATTTAGTATATGTACTTTTTTGCATAAAGATCGTGTACTTTGTCTTTGTAGTGAATTGTGTCCATGTAATATTGTGTTGTCAAATAATGAGTGTTGGTTTATGGCCTCATAAAAGCTTTGAATTTGAAAGTTATTATTATTATTGTTAATATTATATTATTAATATTATTAATATTATTTTATTGATATTATTAATATTATTTTATTAATATTATTAATATTATTTATTAATATTATTAATAATCTTATTTTATTAATATTATTAATATTATTTTATNTCCCATATTCTACTTGCGCACCCTCCCAGGGTGCACATAAAAAAGTTCCCATGAAACTAACGAAATGCATCAATAATGCTCAGTTTTGTTTCGGTTCCTTTCCTTAGTCATGGAACTTCGTGTGATTCTGTTAACAACCATTCTTTTGCTTTGCTTACTCATAACGTTGGAATAACGTTCACACACTATCTATCCAAAAGACAGATTTTATACCCTACTGTTATTGACTCTGATAGTCAAAGTTTGTTTGACCAGTTCAGCTCCTGTAACCTGAAGACTGTCAGGAGTAAATTTGTGGGTTCGAACCTTGGCCCTGGCGGTTTGTGTTGTGATGTCCTTTGGGAAAAACGCTTTCCTCCTATTTCCCCTGTCCACTCATGTTTGAATGAGTACCTGGCTTTGAAGATAGGGTGCACCAGGGAACTGGACTGTGGTGACTAACAACGCATTTTTTTTCAATTTGTGATAATACAGAAACACTCGATGTAGTATTTGTACTGTTTTTATGTGTGAGTCATAATGAATGAAAGACAAAGTATTGTATGGCAATGTAAAACATATTTCCTTCAGGGTAAATAAAAGTGAATTTTAGTTTAGACCAGTTCTGGAGACGAGGAGGTGAGTCGGGGTGGAAAGTTTCTTGATAATACACGAATCAAAATTGCACAGCCTGTTTAGAGTCTAAATTGATACCAGCGCAATAGAAGTAAACATATTAGGTACTGAAGACCTGAATTTAACCCTCTAAGTCCCAAGAGTAGAGAAGTTAATAGAGTGACAAAGCCGGTTCCTTTTGTGTTTTGAGTAAGTAGTTTACATCTTTTCAGAGTAACTTTTATAATGTCTATATAGACTATTTATTGTTTTGTAGTAATATATGTCATTGTACGCTGTCATTTCCACATATCTTGTTTTGTTACGGAAACACCAAGCTCATGTGCCACATATGGCACAATGGGTCTTTGAGGGTTACCTTAATGCTATGGAAATACTGCATATTAATTTTACAGTCAATCATGGTTTGTTTTACTCCAGCTGTGCAGTAACTGCACATGATCTCTATTTTCACTAAACATTGAAAAGCGCCAGATCGTCAGTGACAGGAAAGGCATCTCTTGCGGTCAGGGACGAAACAAATTTGCCTTCCTTTTTTCTCATCTGATGCATATTTGCTTCCAGTAACAACGTAACGTTTGTTTTCAATCTTTTTTGTTTGTTTTCCTGTTTTCCCTACCATCCGGTTGCACCTTTTTTTCTTTCTCGCGTCTCTCTCCTTCACTTTCTCTCTCTCTTTCTCTCTCTCTCTCTCTCTCTCTCTCTCCTCACATACACATACACAAACACACACACACACACACACACACACACACACACACACACACACATACACACACACACACACACACGTATATTCTCTCCACAAGTCCCTTATAAGCATGATCATGACCATCATCATCATCATCATCGATGTGGGCATCATCTTCATCAAGTTTACGAGTGGCGACAATTTGTGCCCTGCGACAATTTGTGCCGTTACACCCCCGTCCTGCCGCTAGAGGACGTTATGTTCAAATAATAATTCCTGGACATAAGTGCCTGGCATTCCGAAACTAGTGTACGACCCATTCTGTGCATGCGCACTAAGCAGAGGTGAAACACGCATGAGGGAATTAATGCTTTTCAAAGGATTGCATTCAGGGATCTCCCCCTCATAACAAAGATACTTCCGGCTTTCCATTTAGATCATCGACATACATGGTATTAGATCTGTGTTCTCTTTGTTCATATGCTAGTGAGTGGCACTAGCCTAGAGACTCTCTACTGAATAAATCTGCATGAATTATTGAATGCGATACTTGCTCCCACCGGACTAATAGAGCTGGGAAAGAGAAGCTCTGGGGAATTCTCGTGCAACCTATCAAGAGGAGACTTACTTATCTATACTGATGTATTCTGTACCTTTCATTATCGCTGCTTAGCAGACTTTTACCCAGTCAATGACGTCTATACAGTTTGGCACCTTAACCCTGTAGGGTCTACTGTTCCATATTTGGCACATGAGTTTGCAGACTTTATTTAATTATGATAAAAGATAGTCCTCAAAGAACCAGCATACTATACTCGCATAATACGGCCACTGTGACAACGGAATGATAACTTTGCTTAGATTTTTAAACGTGTATCTCCCATATTGTATTACACAAAGCCATGTGCATTCTTTACTCTCTAACAGTATGGTCACTCTTGGGTCTTAGAGGGTTAAACTGCATGTACTCGTCTATATTAAGCAGCATAATTGTTATAAAAACCCAGGGTCCATAATCATAAAAAGATGTTTATATACCAGTACAGGGATATGGATCACATGACGTAGTAAAGTAATAAAACAAAATGGACTGAGGTATTTTGACTGGACAGTCAGACTGTAAGATGTCTGAATGGGAATAACCCCAGCATAATGCTTTTCACTAATCTTAACATCATAAGACTGTATTTATAAACTACTCTGTAGGATCTATTTCAGCTGTCGAACAGGCTTTTGAAATATGAAGTTTTGATACGATTGGTCTCTATATTAAATTTCAGTCCCAAAGTCCAGACCCTAATAAACCTGTTCTGATCTGTAGAGTTGGAATAACCTGGACATTTCAATAATGGTGAGTGCTGCAGAGAGAAGTCTTTGAAACTTGATATGAAACATGCTCTATACGATATCCAATTCTACAAAATCACGAGATACATGATGCGCAACGTACGACCAAAAGGGCGCTGGAATATCTATTCTTCACTGAATGCTTTTGTGGCTTTTTTGACGAACTTCGCTGGGCTTCGAGGGGTTCGCCTTCTGCCACTCATCATCAGCCGAGACACGTGGAATCCGTAAATCTTGTTTGAACATGAACATTAATCATAACTGAAAGTATGCTTTAGTTGCCTGATACTGCGGAACTGGGTTTTAAGGTTGCATAAGCCTAATTGGTCAAAAACAAAGTTGGACTATCAGAGTCGATTGTAGCAGAGTGTAAACAGAGTGGACAGATTGTGTAGAAATGATCGTATAACATAAAAATACACCTGAGAAGTGGTGAAATTCAGTCTTGAATTTGTAGAAACACATAATTGTTGCAGGCTGTGTTTCCCACTGGTTTCAGCGGATTTCATTTGTGTGGGCCTGTGATCTGTAAAAGAAGGCCAATTTTTTTACCCCTTTTCATTTAAAGTAAAGTTGTCAAAAATCTAAATGAGACCACTTTAATCCCACTGTAAACAGTTTATAATTAATTTGAGCACAGTGGTGACACCAGACCTGCGGACTAGCCACAGACCTGTGATTCGAAAAGAAATGTTTATTGAATGACTCAAAGAGGCTTTTACAATTTGGTTCCTGTAACTTCAACCCTTTGACTTCATGTGCAGTATTCTGGGACAGTTTCACATATAGCTTGTTGTTGTTGTGGGTGGTGGTGGTGGTGGTGGTGATGATGATAGCACCAAGACTAGAAGAAATAAAGCACACATGAGAGAGTTCTTGGACAAAGACAATGGCTAGAGACTGCCTCATGTTTTCTTTTCCTTTTTAACCCTGTCCCTAAAACTTTGAACCAAGCTCTCAATGGGAGTGTCCCAATTCGTGACCCACAAAATTTGCGGGAATTCTGGGCCAACAAGAGTGCAAGGTAGTAACGCAAACCTCTATGTCCTGTTTACTTCATTCTGTACTCCTTTGAAAGAATGGCAGCTCATTGTAGCTAAAACCTCTGTAAATGTTCTATGAGCGCTTTGAAGCAGCTTGGGTCAAGACCATTGATATGGCCTTGCGATTTCCAGCTTGGCGTAGGTGTCCTCAATAATTAACATGGACATGGATTAAGCCAACCCACATTAAGACTGGCTAACAATGGTGCGAAGATTGGTTGGAGTCGACGATGTTTCACGTTGATGATTTCATTGTTTTCTGTGCTATAAACATGGGAGCTCACCAACAAGCTCCTCCACTGAATTGCGTTTGCAATCAGGAGATTTATCATAGATCACAGAGTAGAATCTCACAAACCCTACAGGTCTTGCTGAATAAAGGTAAACTAATTCATTCTGTGATTCCTTCATTGTTTTTTTGTTCTTGTTTTTTTTTCTCGTGTATGTGTGATATGTGTGTGTGTTTATGTGTGTGTGTGTGTGTGTGTGTGTGTGTGTGTGTGTGTGTGTGTGTGTCTGTGTTTTGTTTTGTTTTGTTTTTTTTTGTCTTTTACCTAATGTATCACAGTTGTTTAATTTTGATCATAATTTTTATATCATTATATACTATAAGCAGATACAATAATTGGTGTGCATAGAATTTACTGACAGTCTGAGCCCCGAAAAAAAAAAGGAAAAAAGAAATCCTATGATAAATGTGTTGTGAGTAAATGAAAGTTCACACTCTTGTATTCAATCATAATGAAGCTTAATTCATTTTATGTGACTACTGAGAGTTAAACATCAAATCTGGAATGTCACGATTTCGAATACTTCATTATCTCAATTTTTTTAGTTGATGCCCTGGAATTCGAAATGAAGCGATTCCACTGCATCTTGAAATTATTGATATCAAACGAGTATGTAGTTTTGCATTTTCACCAGGTGAACAGCTTTTCGCCAGCATTATTCTTTCTCGACACATATATGTATTAGTCATCGGAAGTGTTAAGCGGTCATCCCTCATCCCTACGCAATGGCGTAAATTACGAGAAAATAATGTTTAAGACTTATTTTACGCTGTAGAAAATCTGTCTCAAAAAACTCCAAAGTCATCCAGAATTACTGAACGATTGCACATAAAATCATTTTTTTTCTTGATTGTGTATTCTTTCGCTTTAGCAATAACTTGATATCGGAAGGTCCCTAGCTTGGAGAGCTCTTTCTGGGCATTTAACAGTTAATAAAAATACATAGATCTAGACCTATATGAAGAGCAATTACTTTAATATTATTTCCCTTTTTGTCAAAAATATTCAGAGACCACATACCGAGCTTTTGAAAAATACTCTTCAACTACATTGCGCAACATTCATTTTTAAAAAATTGTTTAGGTCTCCTTCTGCAGCATGTGTTTTATGAATTCACGCTTAGGCAAGATGTTTCAAAAACATAATTGTTTGATTTGCTAATTTTAGGCACGATCTGACTGCCTGTAGAAGTTAGAAGAAGTCCACAGTCATTATCTTCTTTCATAGATATAGTATAGTATTCAGTGAGCTTATGAAAATTTTGTTTTAATCATAACTCTTATATTTCGTTTTCTTAATTCCGAATGGACACATCGAAAGCAATAAACAAGCTAACCACAGTATTTTCTTCAACGAGAAGTCAGGTAGTCCGCACAGAAAGTCAAACGTACACCGCAGTGAATATCCAAACTTCAAAATAGGTGTAGACTAGTACAAAATGGAAACGGAACAATTAGTAACAGAAGTTGGGGAGTGAGCAGACACAAACAGAATCCAAACTTCTAAAAATATTGCTTAGAATACCAGGAAAGACTGCACATTAATGCTATTATATGCCGCCAGGTTTATAATTTTATGACGCATTTTGCAAGTACTGTCGAAAGGACAGCAGCGGGGGAAGGGAAGGTAGCGTGGCTATGCGGTTTATGAGTCGTATTCAGAAACTGAAGACTTTCAAGTCTAAGATTTATGTGTTAGACCCGTGAGCGGAGCGGTTTACATTGTAGCGTCCTTGCGAAAGACACTTCACTTCCATGTCCTCTCTCGACTCTGGTGTAAATGAGTACCTGGCCTTAGAGATTGGGGGACCAGCCAGGGCATTGCACCGCTGGTGACCAACAATGACTTTGTTACGTATTCAATGTGTAATATAATGTATTTACATGTATGGTGTGTATTGTATATTATGTGGTTGTATCATGAATGAGATGTACAACATTTTATGACACTGTAAAACAATATCCCTACTGGGTAAATAGAGTAGTATTTTTATTTTAGTCTTTTATATTTTCATTTTATATTTCAGTCTTTGTACTGTCATACAACCGACTATAGTAACACTCAATGTTCATCCCATCAGGATTGTGGAACTTACGCGAGTAGACGGATCCTCACAGCAAAATGAGGCGTCTAGAAGCTGACCTTACCATTCTGGTGCTGGTCCTGAAGTTATACCTTCCAGACAGTTGTACAGCCCAGCCTTCCTCCAGCTCTGACAGAGCTTCCATTGATGAAACGACCAGGCTTAGACATGAAGTCATCTCGAGCATTGACCGCCGGTTTCGGCCAGTGGATGACCAGAGACAGCCTATCGTTGTTTATGTGAGCTTTAACTTGCTGTCACTTCTAAGGTAAATAGAGCATTGCATTGCTGTTTGTGGTATCATTGAAGTGTTGTTGTTGTTGCTGCTGTTTGCTGCTGCTGCTGCTGCTGCTGCTGCTGCTGCTGCTGCTGCTGCTGCTGCTGCTGCTGCTGCTGCTGCTGTTGTTGTTGTTGTTGTTGTTGTTGTTGTTGTTGTTGTTGTTGTTGTTGAACACAGTGTTATTGGGTTTTGGGGCGGACGGAAGGCAATCTTCTTTTTTAATGAGTTAGTGAAGGCCATATGGTCGCTGAGCTTCGAAAGTAGTCTTAGCCAGTCTTAGGCTATTAAAAAGAACAGACGATTCCATGATTTGATGAGATCAAGAGCTATATTGATATGTCTAAAAATTAATACATAGCTCCAATACTTTCCTGTCAAACTTGCAGTTGTCAAGATACATAATGACTTTTAAACTTCTTTTCCTTTGCCATACAAATTTTTCTTGCCCCTTGTCTGAGAGTGTGAAAAATGTTTCGGTAATTTTGGAAGTTGGAAACACAATGACGATACACAAAACGTGGCTGCATGCTTCACCATGGCCGTGTGGTTTGTGAGTCGTACTCAGAAACTGGAGACTGTCAAAGAAAGACACTTCATTTCCATTTCCTTATTCGACGCAGGTGTAAATAAGTATCTGGCTTAAGAGCTGGGGGGGACCAAGGCGCTGCACCACTGACGACCAGCAATGACTTTGTTATGTATTTCATTTGTAATATTATATACTTACATGTATGATGTGTATTGTTCTATATGTTTGTATTATAAATGAGATGTATAACATTGTATAATAGTGTAAATCAATTTCCCTACGGGGTAAATAAACGCGTATTTGCATTTATTTCACCACAACACATAAATCTGAACAACAAGAATTATTTTGATGCACTCTGCCTATAGTCATAGATGGTGGGAGAGACACTAGACTGTGAATAATTTTGATTCCAAATACTGATGTATATCAACTGTTTGGACGTTTACGATCTACTCTAATTTTTTTTTTTAAATCGTATGCATCCTTTCCAGTGACATGAGAGACAAACTGTTCTCATGAAATTTTACCTGCTGAAGTTTTTTTTTTAACTCCCCAAATGATTTCAGACGCTGTCATTTTACATGTCATAAATTTGAAGAGAATGAGACTATTTTGTGGAGCGCAACACTATATATCAACATGGATTATAATGCAATATTTCAGAGCACATTTCGTCTTGCAAGTAACCTCTGTAGAAAAGCTGTTTTCACTTAATAGCAATTTGGTTACTAACAACACTCTTTGAATATCACAATGCTGTACTTTTCTAAAGTTACTGGATGATGGCAACTCTTTTACATGACGTCTTTTTAAATGCTCTTAAGAACTTGTGATTAACCTGAGTGAGCCATATTTCCCGTCGCTGTAACTTTTTCATTTTCGTTTCTTATTTCCGTTTCTCACAGCATTGACGAAGTGAAGCAGAAGGTGGAGATGAACGTGTGGTTTAACTTCTCGTGGATGGACGAGATTCGTACCTGGGACCCAGGCGACTACTCCGGGATTACACTCATGCACCCCGACCCCCAGGACGTGTGGCGCCCTCGTGTGTTCGTGTCCAACTCGGTTCAGGAGCGGGACGTCTTTGGGGACGGGTACATGCCCTTTACCCTCTACAACACGGGCTTGACGCGATGGTACCCAGGCGCCATCTTTTATACTTCCTGTACCCTTCATCTTCGGTACTTTCCCTTCGACGACCAAACCTGCTCGCTGAGCATCTACACAAATGATTTCGTCGAGGAGCTTATTCTTAATTCCACCAGCCCCGTTGTAATTTTGACTGACTATACCCCAAGCGGGGAATGGAAGCTCATGTCTACCCAAGTCCTCAGCGAAACTGTCAAGTTTGGACAAGAGAGGAACACCCGAGTGGCCATGACTTTAAATCTGAAAAGAAAACCAGAATCGTTTGTGATGAATGTTCTGATTCCAGTCATGGTTCTGTCCTTGCTCTCCTTCATGGTATTCGTCTTACCTCGGGAGTCAGGCGAACGAGCGTCCTTCTCCATCACCGTCCTGCTGTCCATGGCTCTGTTTCTGAGCATCGTCTCGGAGAAGCTGCCCAAACAACCAGAGTCGCTTCCTCTAGTGATAACCTATCTGTTCAGCCTTTTCCTATTAAGCGGTATCTCAGTTATCGTCACAGTGTGTGTCTTGGCTCGCACCCCGCCTGTCATCATTACCAACACGGGGCAGTCCTCGGACGATGCAAACCCAAGCCAGCAAAGAGACCAAGGCGATGTTTTGTCATCTGAGCCGGTTAGATCCCAACCGGGACATGCGCACAGTAAGCAAGCAGCTTCTCAAGCGTTTGGTGTCAATGGCCAGTCCCAAAATGCGAACGGCAAGAAGACCAGGTGCGTGACCAGACTTGGGGAAATGCTAGAGAATTCGGACGTGAGGGGCTGGGCACCATCTTCCCGCAAAGTGTCTGAAGTTCGTCCTTTGTACGGAGGTTATGAGGGCAGTGTCGTCTTTCCAGTTGGATCCTCTCAGGCCCAAACGCGTGGTAGCAAGTGGAGATCAGCAATGTTGACTTGGAAGACCACCAGGCTGGTGAAGACTGTGACAAGGAGCGTGGACGCCATGATGTTTCTGATATTTTTGATGGCCTGGCTCGTTATCACTTTTTACTTCCTCCTCGTTTTCCTCACATGACTTGTCCACGTTATCATGAAGAGACGCCATATCGGGTTCCTATACGTCTTGCCAACCTGTCTACATACAGCTAAAGAGCTGACAGCGAGCTTAAGCTGGATGTTGAATAATATCATTAAAGTCATTTTGAAAGTTAACCTGTTGTTGTAAGTTTGGGATTTTTTTTTTTGTGATGACTTTTTGCATCATAGTCAATAAAACTACGAAATTATCACAAATAGCTAAGCACAGTTAATGCGTTACACATTGGGACCTGTCAAAAAGTACGTATTAACAGAAGTATTTATCAACCATACAGGTACCCGTATATTGTAGAAACTTAGAATACATAGTTTTCTAGAGAAAAGCATGAATAACATCCAGATATGTCCGTGTGTGTGTTTTGTTGCTGTTTTGTTTGTTTGTTTGTTTGTTTGTTTGTTTGTTTGTTTGTTTGTTTGTTTGTTTGTTTTGGTCTTTGGTTTTGTTTATATTGAACAAAACAACACCGAGGATAAGAACAAGTTCCTGTCTATTTATTTATTCTCTTTTGTCCTTATACACGAGACGCTAATTAGCTCCATACAACTACTTTGATTCTCTTTCCATGTGAAAATATCTAACGATTGCACAAACCTCGTATGTACAACGTACTGTAATATGCTACAGAATGCTGCAATATCCATACAGAAATGTGATACGAGAGCTGTTATAATAAATTTAGATTGGGCATGGAAATGGCGAAGTCATTTTATACACAGGTAAGGAGAAAGAGATGGATTCAATTCTCGCCGCATCCAAGAGACTTGTATACATGTCTTTGCCCTGCTGTCTTACTTATTTCGTACAGGTCTGTGGAAAATCTTTACAATATTTATCTATTATAATTGTGTCATAATTGTAGCATGTACCAAAGTACCACCACTACAAATACGTCAGGCAAAAGTAGCTCCAGGAAAAGTTTTCAAGAGGTTCCAACTTATTCAAGTATCGGAACAGTTTTCATGCTTAACAAACATACAGTCTGTTGGTATAGTGGTGTTGTCATAATATTGTACCATAATTCTGTTTCTAAGACGAAAAAATATTTAGCAAAACGCTTTGATGTTCCTGACCTACGCCTTGTAGGCTTCCCTCGCACCTTGTGCATCTCATCTCTATTATTATTTTAATTTGATTTGTTTTTACGTCTCCCTAAACGTTGTTGATGTAATTTTTCATTGTGTCCTTTCATTTTAAGCAAAGTATGATTTTTTTTTAAGCTGTATTTTTCTCCTTTCCTCAGGCAGGCAAGCACCAACGGATCTATGCACGCACGCACGCACGTCCTCACTCTCTCACTCACTCACTCACTCACTCACTCACTCACTCACTCACTCACTCACATTCACTCACTCTCTCACTCACTTATTCAATTTACCAGCATGTACGTGAGCATTCGCTCGATCAAGAGATAAAGGAACCATTTTGCCTTCACCGTTCCATTTTTATAAATATTTTATTGCTATACTAAGTCCTCTCAATCAATCAATCACTGAAATCATCCATCAGTCAAGAAGCCAGTCATTTCGGCAGTCGTATTCACTTAAATCTCTAATCAACGTTTGCAATGTTAAACTCTACCTTAAGCCATCTATTGATCCATTCAAAGACACAACCATCTATCCAAGCACCCGTCCCTACACCCATCCATCCATTCAGCCATCCATCCATCCATCCATCCATCCATCCATCTTTCAGTCATAATCCCAGTCAGCCCGACATCTGGTACACAGTTCCTCGCGTGAACATCGATCTTCATCACAGCGTCGCAGAGAGAAACACCTGCCCAATACCGACAGATCAAGGCCTGTGAAGACACTGTAGATAGATGATAGGAGTGAGTGAGTGAGTGAGTGAGTGAGTGAGTGAGTGAGTGAGTGAGTGAGTGAGTGAGTGAGTGAGTGAGTGAGTGAGAGAGAGAGATAAGATAAGATATAATAAGATAAGATAAGATAGGATAAGATAAGATAAGATAAGATAAATCTTTACTATCCAGATTTGGAAATTTGTTTTTACAGCATATATAACAATACAGTGAAAGATACAAACAGATTAATAATGTTCACTCGCACACACACATCCCTGCACCTATACCCACCCCTGCACACCACGCTTTCCGTACAAGCATACCACATTAAGAAACACTGCTAAGGCGAATGGCTGATGGCAAAAAAGATCGCCTGTATCGCTCTCTGTGAGTTTTTAAGAATAGTATCATTCTACTTCTTTGAGATCGGATTATCTGATGGAATAGGGGGTGGGCGCAGTCACTCAAAATTTATTTGAACTTTTGCTTGCAGGAATGAGTGTATAGTTCTTCAAAATCGATGCATTCCCTGCTGGTTAAATAGCAAGCTTTTTTGAGAATGGAGTTGTTAATTTTGTTCTTGTCTTGCTCCTTTGCATTTTCTCACCATGCTGTTATGCAAAAGAAGATGACATTCTGTATAGTTGACTTAATCAGTGAGTGAATGAGTGAGTGAGTGAGTGAGTGAGTGAGTGAGTGAGTGAGTGAGTGACAATTGTGTATTTTCCAACGTATTCACTAGAATGGAAGAGAGTGGTTCCCGCATAAAAGAGATTTTTTTTTAGTAAAATGGACCGAGACATAATGTCTACATTACAGATATTTTACACCATAGCAAGTGGGAGTATCCCGAGTGCAAAAAGCCTAAATGCAGGAAAGAGGTTCCAAAACCTCAGAGCGAAACTTTCCTTTGTCATCCACTCATGCATATCAAAAATGCCTATATACGACTTACCTATGGAAATACAAGGAGTGAAGCAGTAGGGCACCAGCGAGAATAAGCATCGCTACATTGCGGTACACGTTCACATGTTCATCGGTGAGTTCTGGATTTATCCCACGGAACAACCCAGCCATGGCATCGTACAGCGGGTACCATACACTGGGGAAATACAAGAGTAGAGAAGTGGTTATTGGCGGGTACAGTCTATTTCGCATAATAGCAATTTGGATGATTGTAATTTCTGCTTAATCGCAACATGTTCCACAAAATATGAACATGATATCATTTTGTATAAAAATTACCGGATAGTTATAACTCCGTTTATTCCAAATCTTATCTGTGTTTTCGAGGAATTACAATTTATTAGAATTGCTTGAATAGATGAATGGCTCATGAGGTTAAAAGCTTCCCTTCTGGAACACTCACCCCAATCCCCCCCCCCNCAACCCCCCAAAAACTTTCTTGTATCCTACTCATGAAGGTGCAAACGGGTAGACTCATTATTTAACGATCAGCAAAAATATGTTACTTTTACCCGGTTTTTAGACAGTACCAATAGTCTAGTCAAGACGTCTTTTTGCATTGATGTCGGCGATATCTTATCCCAAACATTGTTGTTGTTGTTTTTGTTGTTGTTTTTTGTTGTTGTATTTGTTGTTGTTGTTGTGGTTGTTTTTGTTGTTGTTGTTGTTGTTGTTATTGTTTTAGAGTATTTTTTGGATACTTTCTGGGTTTTCTTTTGCATAAGCGGCCCGCTTGGATCACATGCTTTTGCCCTGCTTGGACTACATGTTTTTGCCCTGCTTGAAATACATTCGTTTGCCCTGCTTGGACTACATACTTTTGCCCTCCTTGGACTACATGCTATTGCCCCTGGACTACATGCTTTTGCCCTGCTTGTACTACATTCTTTTGCGCTGCTTGGACTACATACTTTTGCCCTGCTTGAACTACATGCTATTGCCCCTGGACTACATGCTTTTGCCCGGCTTGTACTACATTCTTTTGCCCTGCTTGAACTACATTCTTTTGCCCTGCTTGGACTACATACTTTTGCCCTGCTTGGACTACATGCTTTTGCCCTGCTTGGACTTCATACTTTTGCCCTCCTTGGACCACATACTTTTGTTCTGCTTGGACTTCATTCTTTTGCCCTGCTTGGACTACATACTTTTGCCCTGCTTGGACTACATGCTTTTGCCCCTGGACTACATACTTTTGCTCTGCTTGTACTACATTCTTTTGCTCTGCTTGGACTACATACATTTGCCCTGCTTGGACCACATACTTTTGCCCTGCTTGCACCATATACTTTTGCCCTGCAATCAGTCCGTATACTCACTATCGTATGATAAGAGAAGGTATGGCTATGAACAGGACGAGCATGACAATGTTCTTCAAGAAAGTGACGTGATAGATGCGGTACCACCTCCATCGGCTTAGAATTCGCTCGATCCATACCATGAGGAAGATCAGGCACGCCCATGCTAGCAGAGGGTACTGCGGAAGTAAAAATATCATACGGTAATGGAATTAATGAGGAGTGGGGAAATAGCTTCCCTTTGTTAACTGGAGTTTTGCCTGGCTCGATTCAGTCTGCATCCACATAGGCACGAACCGTAAAAGAAAACAAAATTATCCTAGATTGTTCCACAGACACTGGCAATACTCACTTCCTGCGACAGCCAAAATGCTAATTATTCGTGTCGACAGAGAAACATAATTCCAGACTTCCATAAGAATTTGAAAAAGAGTATCTTTCATCAAAGTCGCAGACCTACATTTAAACTCTAGCCCAGAAAGGATTTACTATCCCAGGACATTTTTTACATTCTTTTTACATTCTTTCATGGCTTGTTAACGCCGTTACATAGTTTTTGTAGCAATAGATGAGCCGCAGGACAACTAGCAAACCAATCAATCAACTCAGCCAGCCATTTCCCATTCAACAAACCCAATCACTCAGGGATTAGCCATTGAATCCACCCATCAGCCAATCCCCATTCATTTAATCACTCACCTACTCATGAACCCTCCTATTCAACTCTCCATCAACCAAGCAAACTAGCACAGCATTTTCATCCTACTACTCACCCGTCAGCTTTGTCCATCCCACCCTATTCCCACACAACCAACCAACCAGCCAACAGACCAACCAACCAACCAACCAACCAACCAACTGCTTACTTGAATGAGTTGTTTCAGAGCATACGGATTGAGGCTTAAGGCAAGGATTAGCCCAAGCTCATGGATACGGAGTCCAAATTGCCGGATGTTGAACAGAAGACTAAGGGGTACAACCAAGTTCCAAAACCAGAAGAAATCTCCAGGGCTCTGGGAGACGGCCAGACGTCGTATAGGGTCGGCAGTTTCCTGATTAGACTTTGCCTGGAAAAACTAAAAAGCTACATGATCATCATTATTATTTTCAACAAAATGTCACACCCATTATGTGTAATTAAACCCGGAAGTGAGAAATCAGTGAATATTTAAAATCACACTAGCCAATAAGATTCCTCGGTAAGTTCTGTTTTGATTTTAATACCTCATGGAAGTTGTGCTTATAATACAAGTGGGTTAAATGCAGATGCCATAGGTATATCAGCCATGTAATTAATTGTTACAGATACAGATATACATCTCTCAGTATTTAATAGTTTGATTTGGTTCCTTCATTAATTTTGTCCTCCTATCCCCAAGTTTATTTATTCATTTAGCAGCAGCTCTACGGTACCAGAGGCATGCTTTTATAGAGGCATGCTCGGCTTTATTCGGTCATCGACATTTTCAGTTTACACGGGAACCCCTGTGCTGGCCCAATTTATTTTGCCAGGCACTTTTTAGCCGTGGGCTGGAATTGCCAGGTCAAGGGTGTGCTCAGGCGGAAGAAGGGGGAGTTTGGCGTTGACCAGTGAAACATGTAGGCTATGTTTACAGTTTAATAGCAACCAAGCTCAAAATTTCAATGGGCGTGCTAGGGTTGAGTAAGTCTTAGAATTTGGGCCACATAATGAGCTTCAATCTGGTATGGGTCTGGGTGAAAGCTAAAACTTTGGGTTCAGAGGGCAGCTCAAAATGTTAATATAGCCCATACAGGAAAAAAGGGTCCAATTCCTTAACAGGTCTGTAACCATAAATAAAGCCGGAAGTAAGAAGAGACGTGTGCAAGCCAAAGATAAGGACTGTTTCAAATCTCAACAGTCATTCAGGTCCTGTGTTACGATGAGGTTTGATTACGAGTGTCTCATAAAAGTCATGTTTTTGGTAAACTCAGATATTCAGAAGCCCTCAACACACCAGCTAAAAGCAATGATTGTAGCAACGCACTAGCATAAAGTCAAGATTCCTCAATACGCTGCATTTTGCTTCCATTGCAGAACTTGTCGGGGAAACGCATGTGAATCTCTCAAGGTATGCTTTAAACTTAAGGACAGGGGTAGGTTTAAAATCAGAAATAGGGTTGGGGACAGGATTGAGGTTAAAGGCAGTTTGGAGGTCGGGTTAGGATCATAAGGACATTATAGATTCAAGATTCAAGATTGTTTATTTAGGCTATATAAGTTAAGTTAGAGAAACAAGACCAACTTCTGACATAAACATGGGAGAATCTGTAGATATTGCCTAACTTGTCTTTCTACGTTCTGTTTCATGTATGCATTGAGACTGTCGACACAGCATTGCTGAAAATCCTGTGACTCTCCCAAAGAATGTTTCGGTTAGAGTTAAGGGCGTGGTTGAGGAAGAGAAAACCCTCCTGATTGTGTACCTGGACATTGTCTAGAAACTCCTCCAAGTGTGATTTTTTTTTTCTTTTCTAAATCGAATTCTGTCTCTGATCCTGTCCTGGACCTACCCCAGTAACACCTGGAGAGAGTGCTCCGGATCGTCGTCTTCTTCTTCCTGTGTGGTCGAAAAATCAATAAAACGAGCGATTTAACACTGGATCCCTTGAAACGGCGAAGATCACACAATCTGGACTGGGTGGGTGAATAAATGTGAACGTGCACAGCAATATCCTGGGACGTTCCGATCTAGAGTTGGGTTTAGAGTATGGGGATGGATCATAAAATGGAAAGCACGCATGAAAGAGTTCCTAGACAGTGATAATGCCTAAGGACTATCCCAAGGCTTCGTTGTCTTCCTTCACTCCTAACCACAAAGCAGGCATATAGACTGTACCGGAAAAAAAAAATCGGTATTTTGTCATAATAACTTTAGATTTTATCAGCCGATTTTAACGAAATTTTGTATGTCGCAGTTTAGCAAGTAGTCTTAATAGCGATTTTTTTCCAGCTCGGTCAGGTTTTAACCTTTTTTTTCTCTTTGTCTCTGTTATGAATATTAACGTGTGTGCGTAGAGCTTACAGTTTTACAGTAACGAGACTACACTGTATCATATCTAAGCGATATAGGTCTACGTCACATCTCACTATGCTGTAAAACTTCTGTCATTTCATTCATAAGGACTGGAGCTCAGGTACCCATTCTGTAGCGACTAAATGACCTACTTACCAACATCGGACAGAATCCAATTTTTTAATTCAATTAAGACAGCTGAGTGGCATCTCACATGCAATTTTTTTTCTTAAATCTATCAACAAACACATTTATTTTTGCCAAAACCCATTGTGGTTTTTTTTCCGTGAAAAGAACTATAGTATTACTGTAGATAGATCTAGTCTAGTACTGGAAGAGTCCCGAGGTGTACATTCAATAATCTTAGTGGACATTCTGATGCAACTGGGTCCTTCGCGTTGAATAAAAAACTGGCTGGAAAATGCAGAAGAGAACCAATCTAATCTATTCTACCACAGATATTTGAGTCTTACCATGATCTTGCTTTACATCAGGAAGGAAGCTTCTCTTTTGATGATCGGTGTGGTACCGGAAATGCACTCTACCCGGAAGTAGCAAAGGTGTGCGAAAGATAGTGAATCATAAATAAATAGTGCTGTGCTTCGTGGTGCGTACAGATCTAGATCTAGCTTTTCTGACATCAATTTTTTAGTTCCGTTAGTCTACACCCATCTCTTATTGTATTTTCCTTAATGTTTTCACGCAGAAACATGTTTTTGTGAGCTTCCGGTGTGATTGGCGAAGCTGTTAGGAATGTGCCGCAAATAAAAGCCTTACCATGTGTGTGGTGTGCATCTCTTGATACTTTTTCGATGTGTCGCTGGTGATTATTTATCTGTCCGGGAATTTCCAAAACAAAGTATGTTCGGAATCATGTATCAAAATCATTAGTGCGGCGCTGCCTCTAATCAGGAAGTTATCCGTTTCATCAGAACGAAATCCAAGAAAATGTGTCGAGTCATGTGATTTTCTGCCATTCTGGTAAATTCTTGGACTCTGCCAGGTGTGCTTTGGTTATGATTAGGGGCGTGTCTAAGAACTGGTGTGGGGTTAAGGAGAGAGTTAGGGGAAAGGCTTGTAGTCAGGTAAAAGTTAATAGTGTGACTGTGTGCCGATGCCTACTGTTTACCCCCCTCCACCCCTTTCCGCCTTCCCACATCTCATTAGCCAATTGCAGACATTTTTGTTTATTGTTTACATCATGTCAACCTCTCTGACCTCGACTAAGACTGCGAAAATATCCCGTACAGGGGCTCCTCTTGAAATCGCCGGGACAAATTTTTTTTGTCCATTCTCTTTCACTGTTCATTGGATAAAACTGATCTCTCCGGATCCGACACTTCACGACACGACGCTGACGTAACAATTTGCCGTATCGTGCCGTGTTCGGATCCGGTAGATTCGTGCCCTTTTTAACATCTCATTTTCCTTTACGTTCAAGGGAAGGTATTATCTCTATCTCTACAGTTCTCCAGTTCATTGATGATTAGATCTGACCCCCTGGACAAAGATACAGGAAGAGCCATGTTGTCTCCCTCTAGCAAGCTGGTTCGGTGGTTTTTCTTTTGCGATGTGGGTCAGATGACGTCAGCCGGAAGTGACTACGACACAGCTCGAGACAGCTCGTGCTCCCGTTGCAGGATAATGTGCTGGGCAGTGGTTCTCACGTTTTGGTGGAGCAGGACCGAGATGACAATACTCAACATCATACTAATGTTTGCTTTTATTGGTGCGTGAGCAGTTTTGGGAGCTGTAGAGTAAGCAATAGTTATGCAGTTATTGTCATCATCATCAGCAGCAGCAGTAACAGCAACAGCAGCAGCAGTAGCAGCAGCACAGCAGCACTGGCAGAAGCAGCATAGCAGCAACAGCAAGAGAAGACACGACACCAACCCTGCCCTTTTCTATGATTCTATGGTCGCATACAGACCTCTTTCTTTCTTTCTTTCTTTCTTTCTTTCTTTCTTTCTTTCTTTCTTTCTTTCTTTCTTACTTTCTTTCTTTCTTTCATGTCACAGACTCGACTTACCACACGTGTCCCTGGAGTCGAGGTCATAAGATCCCATAGTGTAATTATGTACGTTGAACTTTCATCAAATATTTATTCAATTATAAGTCAAATCATTTCAAGAGTTAAACAGAAACTGAAATACACGTTTAACTGCATTTACTGACAGACATAACCGACAATTGTCAGAGGTGCCATCCATACTTATGTCTCAGGAAAGAAAGAAAAAAAAAGACTTACCTAGGTCACTGAAGCCGCACATAAAACATGGTCATGTTAGACAGATGTTTAAAATTTTAAGCAATGGCATAACCATTGCGCCCTTATATTTGAATTCATCAGTATCAGTAGCAGACGATATGAATATATGCTAATGTTCGCCAGATTTCAAGGGCATAAAGTTTGAATTATAAAGGTTATTAAACTTTGAAATTAGGTAAACTTTACTTTTAGGGGACGCGACATCTGGCATAATTGATAACCCGATTCGCTCCTCTAGCATTGCTTTCCTTTATGGTGAATTTGGCCACAACCGACAGCAAGACCTCCAAGATTTCCATGAAAGGAGTCTTGATTCTTCTTGTGGCTATTGGCAGCATCAGCGGACTGACCTTCCTGACGTCAGATTCTACCTACCTGAGCTACGAGTTCTTTGTGAAGAAATTCATGTTGAAAGAACGTGAGTTCAGCTGGTCTGCCTCCAGGTTATACCCTGGTAATTCATATTGGGAGTGGGCGGGGAAGGGGATGGGTGTGTGTAGGGGGTGGGGGTGTTATGAACCAAAATTAAGCCAGTGTTTTTGTCATGAGCCAAATCCATGCAGTAATGTCGACTATTAGATTTTCAGAGGGATAGAGCAGAAAAAACGTAGGGTTGGGTAGGGGGTGGGGGGAGAGACTGAAAGATAGAGAGAGAGAGAGAGAGAGAGAGAGAGAGAGAGAGAGAAAGTGAGAGTTGAAATGAAAGCCAGACGAGAACAAGAGAGGGAAATATATATTTATGACAGGGAGTCAATTTACTGAAAATGTAGCTTGGGTCTTCTCGGCTGTGTCATAGCTTTTTGGTCTTTGACACCTATTGTTTTTTTCTTCTGTTGGCCCTATTAACATTTTGTATTATTCTGCATACCACTGTGATTTGGGGAAATTTCTTCCATGGAGGTTAAAGTACTTCTTTTGCCCGATCTTTTAACGGGAAGAAAAAGGGGGGTCAACGCCCAAAATGTTTCACAAATGTCTTTCGAAAAAGATCACCTCAAATTCTGATTAGGTCCCCAATTTTTCGTTTGGCTCGTTTTGACCGCGTGCGAATACATAGGCCTACACATTTTATTTTTTTAACTAGAAGGCTCAAGTTGTACCTGAAACTTTAAAATTGGATGCTTTACTTAGATTCTAGGTCATTTTACATATTTCTACACCATAACACTGTTTGGCAGGGCCCCAAAAAAGGGGAATTTTATATATATTAGCGGATTAATTGGGTTGTACACAATCAGTGATTTGCCCTTCTAATAGGAGTCACAAGGGCTATAATTCTAGGTAGAAATCATGCACAACAACTGCCAATCGGAATTTCTTGGGTTATGCCCCCTAAACAAGACCCGCACTCTCCTAAATTTAAATCTACTTGGTGTTCTCACCCTCAGTGGGATTCCGCACCCTCTTTGTTGTTAGTGACAATCTGTGAATTATTTATTTATTTATTCATTTATCCTTTATTTCTTTATTTCTTTCTTTCTACTAATGTTTTAGGAGTTTTCAGTGGTTACCGCAATGCTGAGGATTATGCGTAAGGCCACAGGTTGCAATTTCTTCGACTTCCATAGAAGCAAACGCACTGCACCATTTTTGCAGGCTTTCATTACATGTTTCCCTGTCCATAACTAGACACCATTTTACAAAGAAAATTGACCTCCAACAGACCAGGGATTACACACACACACACACACACACACACACACACACACACACACACACACACACACACATACAGACACCGATCACTACATTTTTGTTGTAAATTAAAGAGTTATTAAATAAGGGTATGACCGTTTGACACAGTGTAGCTGAAACGGTGCGCTGGAAAGCTCATAGAATAAAATTTACTTTAAAAAAATTCCCTTTTACAGTGTACATGTCGTCTCTTGTTGCAAAATTCAATATAATAAATCATTGACTAATGTCATTTAGAAACTAGTCTTTCCAAAGATTTCTGGTTATGTGTGTACGTCATTCTGTATTTACATACTCCTCCCTACAGATTACCTACTAACGCACTGGTGTCCTAAAACCTACGTCACAGTACTGACAGTCACTGGCATCACGTGCGTCATCAGGCGTCTCCATACGTTCTGGGGCAAGTCAGTGCCAGCACCACACTCCTCCCGACAGGATGACCAGTAATGAAGACCATGTTGCCTGGCGTAGGTTCTTTTGTGCAGTCTTATGCATTCTTATGGATCATTGAGGTTATTAATGACACTATAGTCAGCATCTTGTGACTTTTCGTATGCTCGCTACAGCACCATTTTTGTGGGGTCAGAGAGAGAGAGAGAGAGAGAGAGAGAGAGAGAGAGAGAGATATCGCGCACCATCTAAGAGAAAGGTCGGCCATATTGCGACAGCTCTGTCGACTGACTAGACTTTTAAAAGAAAAGGTAAAAGTTCATTCTTCAACATGTCCTTTGAGAGATTGGTTGTTGTTATTGATGTTGTTGTTGTTGTTGTTGTTGTTGCTATTGGTGTTTGTTGTTGTTGTTGTTCACGCTTATTCGCATTTTTGTTATCTTTGGATCAATTGTTTGTGAGTTGTGTGAATTTGATGAAGGGCTAACGTTAGAAAATTCACAGTAATAAATTAAATGCATACAATTCTTACAGATTTATTTATTATTTGCACGGCTTTCATGTAATGTTTTCAAGCAACTAATATCATCACTGAGAGTGTTTATCATCACCTTCTTCTTTATCACTTGCAATCATCTTTTTCACCTTTTCTTCCACCTCATCATCCCTCATCCAGCGGTGACATTCAGTAAGTTGACTAAAACCTTCACCATGAACAACAACAACAACAACAACAACAACAACAACAACAAGAACACTGTCTCAACCTGTAACATTACTCTTTGTCCAAATCCTGCAGCAGCAGCAGCAGCAGCACCACCACCACCACCACCACCACCACCACTAAAACATCAACATCATCAGAAAAAACATTCACTACAAGCACAACACCACCAATACTCAACAAGTACATTTCATTTATCAGATCATATATTTCGTTTACTTTCTTGCATATTAAAATAAATAATAAAGATCACAAAAGTTTGCACTGCTTCATGTTCTAGCTTGCTACAACTTTCTATACACAAAGTTACATACATGTTTCTTGGACAAAATCACGGCTGCCTGTTTCACTCACATTCTTACGAAAGCAAGACATGACTTGTCTTACGATCAAAGATTGTGGTATCATCTAATTCAATATGAATGAAAATTCAGATCTCCTGCGACANTGGTGTTTGTTGTTGTTGTTGTTCATGCTTATTCGCATTTTTGTTATCTTTAGATCAATTATTTGTGAGTTGTGTGAATTTGATGAAGGGCTAACGTTAGAAAATTCACAGTACTAAATTAAATGCATACAATTCTTACAGATTAATTTATTATTTTCACAGTTTTCATGTAATGTTTCCAAGCAGCTAATATCATCACTGAGAGTGTTTATCATCACCTTCTTCTTTATCACTTGCCATCATCTTTTTCACCTTTTCTTCCACCTCATCATCCCTCATCCAGCGGTGACATTCAGTAAGTTGACTAAAACCTTCACCATGAACAACAACAACAACAACAACAACAACAACAACAACAACAACAACAACAACAACACTGTTTCAACCTGTAACATTACTCTTTGTCCAAATCTTGCAGCAGCAGCAGCACCACCACCACCACTAAAACATCAACATCATCAGAAAAAACATTTACTACAAGCACAACACCACCAATACTCAACAAGTACATTTCATTTATCAGATCATATATTTCGTTTACTTTCTTGCATATTAAAATAAATAATAAAGATCACAAAAGTTTGCACTGCTTCATGTTCTAGCTTGCTACAACTTTCTATACACAAAGTTACATACATGTTTCTTGGACAAAATCACGGCTGCCTGTTTCACTCACATTCTTACGAAAGCAAGACATGACTTGTCTTACGATCAAAGATTGTGGTATCATCTAATTCAATATGAATGAAAATTCAGATCTCCTGCGACAAAAAAAAATTAAAAATCTAAAAGCAAATCTTTTCTGGATTACTAATTTATACGTGTGCATTAAATCTACACTCCTATTTGTTCTATCGCATCAAGAGACAAAAATGCTGAAAAATTAAAACTACTTAAACGAATACACTTTTAAACGGCCTTGAAATCAGGCCACGTAAAGTCATATTCGTTATTCTACACCAGCCAAAAGTATATTTCATGGTAAATGAAAAACATATTGATATATATATATATATCTTTAAAACTAATTTACTTTAGACTGAGTAAGAAATTGATAAATGGTCTTAAGAAATACTTTTGCTGCTAGGCAAGATGCTACACATATAGGGGCCAGTGTTCGTTGGAAAGATATCTTTAGCGCACTATAAAATCACTACACTACGTGTCTGTCTCAGTCAAGCCTTCTTTGCAAAAGATATCAAAATATAAGACTTGTTTTTCTACTGCCTTCTTTTAGTTTGAAAAAAAATATCTTGTAGCAGAAAGAAAGTTTATAATAAAGATTTTATTTAATGTGCTTGACTGAAAAAAAAATATCTTGGATAGGACGTGCAAGGAGTTTTTGTTGTTGTCACTGGCGCTTATCAGACTTCTATTCTGACTCACTATTGGTAGAAGTGGTAATTTGACACTTACTGTGTACAAATATTTAACATAAAACCCAAACACAGACATCCAGTAAGTCATAACTGACTTTCCTAGAAATAGTGCTGGACTAAATAAATGTCCACGACATCACAAAATAGTCTCAAGTAAAACTCTAAGGTAGATGCCTGAATTTATCAACCGAAAAGTTTTAAGTTCAAACTTTTGAATGCATTTAAGAATGGCAGTGGAACAGGCTGCTTTTTATTTCACACTTTTGGTTTAAACTGAAAAAAAAATATAAATCATTTTGCCCTTAGGTAGGTCATGTTAAGATAGGTTAAAAAAAAGTTGTAAAGTACTGTACTGAACAAATTCAATCACAAACTGTTTCAAATAAAGCACATATTGTTTTTTTTTTTATTCCCTGTATTTGACCAAGCATGTACAGGAAAAACAAAGAATAAACAGGACAAAGCAAGAAGGGAGGTAAGGGGTAGGGAAGGAAGAATTGCTGTTATTATCGTAATAATTAATGATGTGCAAGAATTCATCTAGGACAGGGACAGAGAAAATAATGAAGACATTTTGCCTGTACAATGATACAATTACTCGACTTAGTACAAATAGCCAAGGAACACAATGTAAAAAACAAGTATTTGTTAGTCTATATACACGATAAAAATTAAGAAAAATACACAACCCAAAATTCGGTGCAGTAATGAATGCATAGACAACATCTAGCAAAACAACAACAACAAAATGATTTTCCAATTTAAAAAAAAAATGAGCCATAAAAAACAAACAAAACTGGNGGGGGGGGGGAGGAGATATATGACGTATGTCTTGGTTTAAAGATAATGATAACAATAATAATAATAATTGTAATAATAATAATATGCAGCTTAAGCAAATAAAGGTTTCATGAAAGAGCAAATAGATTTGTAAGTTCTGTCAGATTAACTACAATCATTTATAATTGTTCTTAAGAAGAGCATTTCAGCAAGGTTCCTGAGGCACTTTACCTTTAAATCTCTGCCAATCACAACAATATAAACAAACACGTGGCTCCTCAACCAACACAAGATGTAGAGGACAATTTCTGTTGCAGAGAGCGACACAACGAAAGGTCCTCAGGCAAGTCCTCACCCTGTTAAACAAAAGTTTTAGTCCTTTGGCCAGCTGGTGCCTGACACTCTCAAAAAACCTCGGGCCACTTCTAGATCATGATCCTAAGTGTCCCTGTAGTGAAGGACAGAGATGTCAACTCAAATAATATGAGAGGAATTCAAACTATTTAGGATCAAAATCTTTGTACACATTCATGAGAGCATCCAGAGTGCATCCATATCATGTAATGCTCTAGACGAAATTTCACTGTGACTTGTGAAACAGTGAGGATAAAATCTTATCTGTGACTGCAGCTGCTTCACTGAGTTTTACGTAATTATGTCCACACCATGCAAGCAGCTTAGTTGTATAACAAAACCACAGTCAGAACCTACAAAATCTGGGCTGAATAACATAGTGACTTTGGTTGTTTTCTTTCTTTTGTATTTTTGTTGTTTGTTAATATTCCATTGTATACTTCTATGTGACACAAAATTTCCTGTGTTCGATTTCTCCAAGCAAGCATGCGTAGCTGTTTACTGCTCAGATATGCAAACACGTCATTTAAAGAGCAGGTCTTAGGAGGACATTCAGCCTTTTCTCCAGGGCTTTTCGTTTTCTTTGCAACTGGGATCAGTTTACATCTACTGCAATGTTTTGCAAGAACCAGCAAGAACCTGGCCATTACAACACTTGGCCTATCCCCAGCAAAAACAAGCCATCTGTATAACAATACCAAAGAGTTATAATGTTCTTGCTAAAAGCACTGCTGGTTTCCAGGAGTGAAAGAATTTCTGGCTTAGCACTGCCCTTATGGGACAATGTTTGCCAGTGCTGTTTGCTTTCTTATGTTCAATGAAAGGGGGAAACATATAATTGCGGGCTTTACTGCATAGTTGAAGGTTTTAACAAGGCTTAGCCAATAATGAAAAGCTGGGCAACGCTAATACTAGCATATGAACGTATGTAAGTTAAACAGAAGCTTAGCTATCTAGCGGTTTCGCGTTGTGATTAAGAAAATGAAAGGGGAATGGGGATTCAGAAGACTACTACTGACAGTATATAAGAATAACAGTTTTGCATCCCTCAAAGCATTATCTATATTACCCTTGCATTAAAGTCAGTCACTAACGATATTTAGTCAGATACAATGCAAATTTAATACACAAAAAAGGGATGATGTAGACATATAAATTTGTTGCCAAAATTTATCCAGTTTGACAAATTTATTGACAACAATATCTTGCAGCACCGACAGTTTGCACATTTTTCATGAATGTTAGAATTATTTAAAACGAACTTGTAAAGAAAAATGCTTTATGTATAAACATGCTATCTATTTCATTTACATCGGAAACCAACTTCTTTGCATTTATTTTATACCAAGATTTCTCCACTAGGAGATGAAAACCCACATTATGGTTATGCACCTATAAGACAAGAACTTCCCGCACAGTCAGTTGGCACTGGCAACAGATCTAAACATACCAGGCATACATGCACATTAAACATAAACAGTCTACCTCTATCTATTGAAGAAATCCAGGTTTTACCTTTGTCTATCCATTAAGTCCAAACTGCTAAAGTCTGAGACCTCTAAGTAAATTTTGGTAGTAACTTTTTCAATTTTGACTACGAAGTCAATCTACCATTCATTATTACACTCTTCTGAAGCCTCTCATCCTCACCCTTCATTCAAGCAAGTTAAATTCACGCAGAAGTAAAATTACTGTTTCTTGTTAGAATGTTTTACTCATTCCCCATGATATCCTTGTACTGAAGAATGTAAAGTATCTTAATTGCAGTTCTGCCGCGCAATGACAAAACACCGTATAATCATATACCTAATAACAATTATACAGTATTTAGTTGTTGAATGGCCTAACTGAAAACAGATGCACTCAGCTATACATCATACTCTTCAATTTTATTTAAACGTTCACAACCAAACAAAACAATCGCAGCCACTGCCAACTTTCTGTGCAGAAAAGTACCCATAATGCTGTGTTATGAGAGTAATTATAACTACCAATCAGAAGACAGCTGTATAGTTGAAGGTGCACTGCTATTTACATTCATAATTTCAGGTTGCGATGAGGAAGATGAACGTTCTAATGATCTAGATGGAAATGGCAAAGTCCAGTTAGGGTGTGGGAAACTTGACTTGGAAAAACTGTCTATAGGAAAACTCGTGTGAGCATCTTTGGGAGTATGAGCTCTCTTTGAAGACTGCTGCTCTCGCTTGCATCGAGGAAGGGAGTTCCACTTTGTAACAAGGTTATTTACATATTCATAAGAAGGTGGCCAAGATGGCAAAGTGAGTGAGTCGTTAGATACGCTGATGGGTGAGGTCACACTTTGGGTATGTTTACTGTTTAGGGTGGGCATCGCTGTCTTTGGTGTGCTTCTGCTGCTAGTGCTCCTGTTGGCACTTTTCTCAGAAGTGTTTGTTCTTTTTGGGCTCAGACCTTGTTCGAAATCCAGATATGCAGGAAAATACGGGGAGTTTGTATTGAATCTTCTCTTCAGCTCCGGAGACATGTCATAACTTTGGCTAAGATTAAAAACATCGTCAAGGCTAGGGTTATCTACATTGATCCTTACTCCAGCACCGTCATTACCAGAAGGAGACTTTAAACTGCTGTGTCTTGGGACATTCTTCCCCGATTTTGACCCATCTGAAACAACGGAGTGATGAAGGGGTCCGGAGGAGGAGGTAGATGGATGCTGAGAATGATGCTGTTGATCTTGAGGTTTGTAGTGATGGTGATGGTGGTGGTGGTGGTGATGGTGATGGTGATGATGCCGACGAGCCCTGGAAATTTTTGGACTTGACGCTGCATTCGGAGGAGGCGAAAAATCAACATGGAGATGGCTATGAGACTTTGTTCTCGAGGCACCATATTTAAGATGTTTATCTGATGGGGATGACTGAGACAAGTTTGGGCTTGAGTGATATTTTTGAAGAGGATTTTTTAGAATGGATGTTAACGGCTCACATATATGAGGAACCGTTGCTGTGGGTGGTTCAACTTGATATTCACTGAACGAAAGACTATGTGACTGTACCGAAGAGCGACGTGAAGATCTTGCTGATTTTGGCGATGGAGGCCCAGTACCTGTGTGACTGAGATGCAGAGATGAAGGAAAAGATCGTGATCTTGACATTGACCCCCATATACACTCTCTAGAAATATCAAGATCATCTAACAAGTGCTCTGATTGTGTCCAGTCCAAGCTTGGCTCAGCCTCGGGCATAAGGACACACATGAAAAGCTTTTTGGCTTTGGTGTCGATGGGGGTGACGATCTCTGAAGGGAAACGGGTACCGTCAGTGACATACTTGACAAGAGAGGCGTAAATCCTGGGGTACTGATGGCGAAGACTCACCCCACGTTCACGCAGTTTCCTTTGGATGCTGGCAAAGCACAGCTCTCTTTTCCTTCTGCCCTCCATCTCCTCCCAGCTGCCTGAGACGCCAGTCAGAATCAGTGTTGGACCAATCCTGCTCATTGCCATTTGCTGCTGTTCCTCAAGAGACAAGTTACACTCGTAGGCGTGGCAGTGGGCAGGGCTGAGTCTTAATTTGATGAACTTCTGTATGATTGGCCCTTTGTGACGCACAAGGCTGTGGCTACAATCGTGGAAGAAAATCCCGCTGAACTGACTGAGGGCTGAATTGGCACCAGCGGTGTTCATACCATGGCTAAAAGAAGCGCTGATATTTAAATTCATACTGCCATTCAGACTGCCATAACCACCATCACTACCAAAACTACCTGAGCGTTTCCTTGAGCGGCCTGACGTCCTGGGTAAGCTTCCATAACCACTGTCAAGAGTTCCATACTGCTGTCCTTGCCCTTGACCCAACGTTCTATTCCACCTCATCCCAACCCCAACGTTCAAAACGTACTTCAATGCTGGGTTGTATTGTTCACAAACTTCCATCAACTTCTCCATAACATCCCCGAACATTTTACTCCTTTTCAGTTCCTTCAGGGTCACATATATTGGATTGAGCTCAAGAACACTAAAACCATACTCCAGAAATTCCTGAGCGGCACAGAGGTCTGGGAACCCCAACATGACACAGCCTCGACCACTGGAGATGTAGCCACGACGAGCAAGCCTGGACAAGATGTCTCGGACCTCGGGGTCCTTGTTACAAAATCTGATGACCCGTTTACAAGCACTGTTGACCCGGCTGCCATGACAGACATCCTGTTTGTGTCTCTCCCAGTCTGCTAGCCTGCACGCCCTACTGCAGTATGCTGCCTGACAATTGTGGCAGTTCTTGTAACATGTGCGAGCAACTTCCAAAGTCACCCTTTTGGCACAGTCAACATTCTGACACTGGATGATAATTTCTTGAATATTGACTGTTGGGACTTCATGGTGAGAACTGGACACAGTCCTTGGTTTCAAGTCATTGCTCGAGTCCAAAGGAAATTCTTCACGAGACACTATTTCATTAGGACTGAAAACTTCAATATAAGAATTGCATGAAGGCATTGGCTTCAAGACATTGCATGAATCTGCAGAAAATGCTTTATGGTGTGCAATATCATCAGTGAAAACCTCTGGGTAGTCCTCAATATAGTCAACAATGTCATTCTCCTCTGCTGAGCTATGTCTAACACTGCATTCGCCCATGTCCACTTCCACGCTGCTTTTGGATCTGCTAGTGGAACTGAAGTAACCACTGCTTTCGAAATTGCCACTGTCAAATCTGGAAGTGCTACAGTCCGATTGCGCAGTGATGTTTTGTAAATCAGCATTCTTAAGATGCAACCGCAACTCCTCATTTTCTGTATTTGCTGAATTTTGAACAGGATTCCTCTGTTCCGACCATGGATCACTGCTGCTGACTTCACGTATAGAGTCCGCTGAATCAAAATTGTGTGCATCCTGATTCATCGGAAACATATCATTATTACGATGTGAGCTACTTATACTATGTCCCCTAGATAACTCCACCTCGTCCTTAGGATACCCTATCTCCATTCTCGATGAGATGCAATTGTCTTTGCTTGCAGAAGCACTGACATCACTTTCAAACGAAAGAGGCGGTTGCTGCCCTCTATCCCTGGCAGCTGCCTCTAGGTCCTCCTTATGCCTCTTGGCCACAGCGATGAGTCCTTCCAGGACCTCCTCGATGGACGCCTCTTGCAGTGTCTTCTCGTTAGTCGCCTTAGCCACGACCTCGTCATCGTCTTCGATGGTGACGTCGTTCCAAAGCAGGACCATTTCATTGTTGATGTTGCAAGCCAGAGGATCCAACCTGGCCTTAGCGAAAGATGATTTGTCCGAAGCCAGGATGGGGTATCTATAGTGATGGCAAGGCTGGACACGGATACCACGGAGGTCAACATGATGCTGATCAAAGTTCATGAAGTCGTCGTGGCCAGACTTTCCATCACTGTCTACATGTATGGATCGTGACGTATCTGTTCCCAATAGAGTCTCAGAGATGCTCTGTGCAGTATCTCTGTCTTCATTATACCGTGGTTTCTGAAATGAAATACACAGAAATATTTAGTTATTTTGGCATCAACAGATATGCATGTAGTTCAGTTGCAAGATAAATCTGGATTGCACATGCAAATGTAGAGGAACATGGTGGGAAAGAAAGAATGAATGAATGAAAGGAGGGAAGGAGGGAGGGTGAGAGAGATGGATGGATGGATGGATGGATGGATGGATGGATGGATGGATGGATGGATGGATGGAATTAGCAGCACCAGATAAAATAAGCCAAATATAAATATAAAAAAGCAAGCAAGCCAATGAAATTAAAGCTGAACAGAGAAATACACTGAACACACACGCCCAAAGAAAACAGACACGCCAACAGAATACATATCGGCAAGGGCTGCATTTCTAGAGTAATATACGGGGATTACCATGACAATAAAAGCATATATATTGCAGCATTACAAACTAAAGATAGAAGCGCACTTGGCTGAGATCCACAATCAAGACATGCCAAGCGTTGCTCCATTGTCATAAAGCAATGCTATCATAGGACGAGAGAGAAAGAGAGAAAGAGAGAAATAGTGAAGGAGAGAGAGAGAGAGACAGACAGACAGACAGACATACAGACAGACAGACAGACAGACAGACAGAGATTACAGTTTTACAATCCAAAGATCTGGCGCTGCATAAATCAATATTTTGAAAAATGGGAGTTCTGCTTTTCACTCACACCCGCATTAATCCTGAACAAAGCAAAACTGTGACTCTTGACAAGCATAGAGACTACTTATTCTTCCTTTCTACTGTTACAAAGACCTGAACTGACTCACGTTACACAAAGGCAATGATATAAATTAGAGGAGGGAATGCATGACTAAACTTTATCAGATATCATGCCTGGGGAATCAAGATAGCCATTGCTGATATTACCAGGCGTTGCTTACATAATAGTCTTATATTACTTTGTCTTGTCCATGAAAAATGTTATTGAGCTTTCAAGTCGAAGAATGGAACCTCAACACTTTACGAACATGTATTCCTTGCATCCGTTTTTCACACACGGTTCCCGCAGCCGCCTTTCACTCCCACCTTTATTTAAAAAAACAAACATACTTCAAGACGTACTGAGATATACTTGTGTGAGCGTGTGTGTATGGGAGGAAAGGGAGAAAGGGCGGGGGAAGAGAAAGAATTATCTTCACAAACTCGTCATCGGTCTATAGATTTTAGAAGGTCCATGCAACAATTGGTCTTCTACAATACAACATACCACACCCAAGAAACGAAAAATTAATTGGCATATCGACACATCCCGCATACATTCCATACCCAGCCGCACCTACATCTTCCCAGACAATATCTACACATCATCATTATTTTCAGTCACAAATCCTCCTCTTCGTGCAGATGGATGTTGACCGCATGATGAAAAACGACTGTGAAAGAAGCATACAATACAGTGCAACCTATATCATATTGTTTTTGCAAACTCTAAGATCAGAGACAAGGGTACCAACCTTGAATCACGCCTACCTAGCCTTTCCCCTAGCCCAGGCATCATAATTTCTTATACCTTTACGCAAATCTTTTGATCGTATCGTGATTCCATAGTTAAACCCAGACTAACACAATCCATGAACCATTGTGCAAGCAAGTTTTACAGTGCAATGACAAATCCACGAAGAGGACTAACAAAGACACGACATGGTCACAAAAAGATCTAGTCTATGTAGCACGTAATATGCACTCCAAAAACGTTTCCAAAAGCACTAAATAAGGTTACGCAGCTGACTGAACTTACACACCAAGCTGCAACCATAAAACGTCTTCTCCATAAAAACAAGCGACTCAAGCCAAACCTGGACAGAAAACCCACAATAGCATTCAATGACAGAAACCTGACCTGACACTGTTTTTTGGCCGTATGGAACATCAAAGTTAGGGACAGGAAACCTTTGCAATCTGATATCGAACTACATGGACCGCAAGCAAACCAAAACATGACAGTCAGCCAAACTGTCAACTTGGACCGGGGGCGTGAAGAGCCAGCACTAAATAAAACTGATACAGAAGAATTTGAATTACGTCTTACTTTTCGGAGCAATCCGGACTTTGAGAATAGCAGAAAGAGTAATGTCTCTGGGGCCTTGACAGGGACCCCACACCTCTCCAAAACTGGCCTAGACTTCATCCCTTGTGTGCCGCCTTCATGTCCTTAACAGAACCCACCCCCCTCCACTTCCGTTCTGGTCTGTTTACTTAAGATTTCAAAGCGCAGATTTAGCACACTAGTCAACCGGAAGGAACCTTTAGCGACACTTGACCGTTTTCGTTTTGGAACGTAACATTGGCTGCCTGAGGTCTGTGTTTGAATTTCCGCGTTCACTTCTTGACTGCGACCCTCTGGTGCTTTGGTTTTACAGTAGTCTATAGCGGTCCCAAATCTGTGGTAAAGTAATAATATGTGAGGTGATCCTAAGAGATCAGGAAAAACAGCCCTTTCCCTTCACATACACACACCTTTACACTTTTTTTCGACAACAAGGTCAACGCAAATTAACTTGTGTGAAATTTCGGGCCAGCAGCGTAGGCGAGATAAGCATATGGCGGAACTATGTTATTTTTGGCTTTGCCGTTATTACTTCGGCTGTGCTTTCTAGACGTGCATCATCTGGGCAAATAAAATGCTTTGTTTTGGAGGTTGTAAACTCGATAGTGTGTGTCACATGACATGCATAATAGTCGTGAGGGAAAGGGTCGAAATCTGCACAGAAGTTCCAAGAAGATCTAGTCTCTAGACTATCTAATATAACTTGCTGTCAAATAGTAAACCACACTAAATTCTTTATTCCCTACAAACCGTCAATATCAGTGGCTGTATGCATAATCCTTACGTTCGTTAACACACTTGGGTAACCACGGGAAACTCCGAAGACTTTACTAGTGTTCGCTGTAGTTAACGTAATATATTAATGGATTATGCATACGGCCACAGAAGCGCTAGCGGCGCGACTCAGATAGAGATTACGGCTTGGACAGTCTTTGATAAAACAGAGGGCACCATGGCACAGCAACTGCAGCGCAGCCCGGTCACCTTTGATCTAAAAAGACCTGACCTAAGCAGCTCAAACAAAATAATGTTACATCCCTCTCTTGAATGACTGTCAACTTATGATGACTTTTCTTAAATCGCTGAAATGTCTCTCACATGCATTGACGACCTACAAGTGGTCAGTTATCAACAGAACAGCATTAAGCCAACTGGAATAGTAATAGCAAGGGACAGCAACCATCGGGTACTACTTTCGGTAATTAGCGTCCACTAGTTAAGTGCAGCACGAAAGTAGCCATGCATGCGAACGGCTTGATTAACACAGTAATAACAAGGCGTTGATAATAGCAGTGACGGCTGGTCTAATTGAGCACATTAGCACCTCTACCATGAACTCTGTTATTTTCTCCTAATGTTTCTCGCTCTTGATTTGGCTTTCTTTCTCTTTTCTGATAATATAGTGGATTACTCTCTTGTCTTGCAGTCTTTCGGGATCTCTCTCTCTCCTCTCTCTCTCTCTCTCTCTCTCTCTCTCTCTCTCTCTCTCTTTATCTCTCTAATATTCTCCCACTCTCTCCGAGAATGTGTGTCTTAATCAGAGACAAATTCAGGAACTGGAATCAACACCAAAAGCAGGGGCGTAGCTAGGGTGATCCTGAGCTGTAATTTTCCTCCTGAAATTTTTCAAACAAACTAAACAAAAGAAAAAAGCAGTTTGGGACAATTTCTAACTGAAATTAAGTGAAAATGTTAATCACTATTCAAAGATGAGAAATGCAGCTTTGGTGAGGGGGGAGGGGTGAGGGGTGAGGGGGCAGGAAGACTGAGCTCCTTTTAGCACAAAACCTCTACAACTACTATCTCTTTTTCGGCTCAAACACTCTGACATCTCTGTCTTTGCATAAGTCCATGTCATTTTGCCCTTCTCTTCTATCTGAGAATAAGCCACAAGAATAAAGCAGACTGACCTTATTGAAGTTATTCTGGGTCTTCTCGCTTCTACCCCTATTCACACTCGTCTAAAACTCTATTTCCTTTAATTTGTCCCGCTGCAAAATTAAAATTCATCAACGAAACTATCGAAAGTACTTTACTTTGTTCCACTGCAAAATATAGTCTTCCAACCCATGCCTAGTCTATTACAAACCCTTCCTCTCAGACTCGTTTCTTTCTCTAAGCTCTGTTATGTTCTCCCACCCCTTCCTTTCTCTCGCTCTCGTCTATGGATGCCAGCTGTTCACTTCGTAGAAGATCTACATTAATTTGGCAAAGGCACTCGTGTGTAATAATATAATTATACTACCATTGAACGAGCCAAAGGTCAATGTCCGACAGACTTGAAAGCACTTTTCTCTCTCTCGTTCTCTCTCTCTCTCTTTTTCTCTCTGTCGTTCTCTCTCTCTCTCTCTCTCTCGCGCTCGCTCTTTTTTTCTCTCTGTCTCGTTCTCTCTCTCTCTCTCTCTCTCTCTCTCTNTCTCTCTCTCTCTCTCTCTCTCTCTCTCTCTCTCTCTCTCTCTCTCCCCCTCTCTCTGGCAAACGAATACCCCTCCCTCCTCCTCCTCATTTCCCTAACCCTTCCCTGAAACTGATAATAATAGAAAATGGATGGAGAAGACGACATAATCTAAATCAATACAAATATAAATAATTTTTGTGTGATAAATATATTTCAAAGCCGTGGATCTACCAATGGCGGGCTAGAGCGTGTTGCAGGACCACCAACAATGAATAGCTTGGATTCAAAGTTTCTTTCATTTATCTATGCTTTGACTCGGTGAGCGGTCATAAATATGATCCGAGACGTTACCGTGGCGTCATCAGCAGTGTAAAGTGGCGAGCTTTTCACTTAGAGAGTGGTAAAAAAAGAAGAAGCCGAAGAGAACAAAGGGCAAAAGAAAGGAGAGAAACACAGAAATAATGAAAACAAAAACAGATTGCTAAAAGAGAAGAGCACAGGAGAATTCGGCGGTCACCAAGCTAACACAATACAAGCTCGCAGCCACCTATGCCAACAATCACATGCCAACTCTCCACCTCTTCCCTGATCGTCGTGTTTTACAGGATTTAGCTTTAAACCTAAATCAATTATTGACCTTCCAAGACTTCCATTTCAGACAAACCTCATTGAATGATGAATAGCATTTTGTCAAAACAGCCTACAGGCCACGATTAGCTGTTCTGAATAGACCTAAGCCTATAAGAAAGCCATATTATAGCCCATTACTTGAGGTGTCCTACTTTTCTCTTTCAGTTGGTAAATAATAACAGGTTCATTTCATATAAAAGGGTAATTTGGGTTAAGAAATAACAATATTTTCAGCTAATATTATTGTAACACCTTTATATAACTTCAGTCAACATTTTCAGTTCATATATCATAGATAAAAACAAACATACATCGCCTAAAGCAGCAATAGAAACTCTCTCTAAGAGTTCCAATATCACAAACATTTTGCATATTTCCATATCATGCATACAAACTCATTCTTATCCATAATTTCCCCTGCTTTGGTTTAGTAAACATAAGCAAAGTCAACAGTAGCAGGAGTGGTATCAATATAACCACATCAACACCTCAACAACAAAACTATCAACAACAACAACAACAATAAATCGTGTGACACTCCTGTGTAACGTCTACCAAAGACCAATATTATAGAGATCCTTGGGTCCACACAATGAACAGCTGTTACTCACTTTGTCATTTGTTTTGTGGACATGCTCAAGTATTTCGGATCGTATGACGTATATGCACGTTCTTACTATTTGTTACAAACACGTCTTAGTACCAGTACGTCTCGGAAGTAGATTTCCCGTGGATGTAACCGAACGTCAAATTTACTACTGCTACGACCTATTCCTACACACATTCTAATGAGTTCATAGTAATTTGGCGATAACACCACGAAGGGGTTAAATGACCCTCCATAAATAACAAGAAAAGGTTAAACTAGACAACATCATAGTTCTACTCAAAAGCATCCTTCCTTACTTACATAATCGCCGGAAGTGTGACGTCAAAGGTTTGTTATTGTCTTCCCTTTAACACACCGACAGACCGAATAACGTCATCAATTTGCTTTCGTCTTACTAATCCTATGCCAAATCTCAAGCACCCTAGCCCAGCCTGTAGAAGACTAAACCTATCCTTATTTATGGTCAGCAGTATAACAAAATAATAACCTGTGAAAATTGACCCGTACTCGCCACTCCAGTCGGTCATTCACCTAAAAGGTTGCGATCATCGATCTTAACTACAGGTCACGCTCGTCCAGTTACCGAACAAGTCCGTAGATCTTAACACGATAAACACCCCAGGTCTAATCCTAGTACACGGTCATCACAAGTTTATTCAATGAAGGTAACGCTTGGATGTGTACAGACCTACTACCCCGGGGACAGAGACAGCGGTTCCCCATGTATTGTGAAGCAGGGGTCATCAGTTTTATCTTCTCGTCACTTGTCAACGCCTACTCTCTCACTCTATCTCTCTCTCTCTTTCTCTCTCTCTCCCAAAGCACGCGTCGAAAATCTGTAACACCAATACATTTCTGTTGCTCTTTTGTGTAAATATCTAAATTCGTGCCCTATAGAATAGACTATGCTACAGTAATAAAGTAAAAAAAAACTACATGGTTTTGCAAGGTGTCCTTATCCCTCCCCGCTCCCACCTTATAAACGTTCCATATTTCCTAGAGGTTCAACATTCTAATGTAATTTCAACCATCACATGATAACTATGTGTCACATGAAATTTATTGGGAATTCGACAGGTTTGTAGCCCAATCCATAAATAAACGACTAGTTCCAAAAGGAATTGGTGATTGCCAAACCAGATTTGTTTACATTATTTTTTATTCTCATGAGAGTCATCCATTTTTGCTGTGCTGATCCCAAATATTGGTTCTGACCAAAAAAAAAAAGGCAAAGAATATTTTTTTTCAAATTTTTTTTCAGATCTGTTGCACCCCCTTTTTTTGTTGTTGTAGTTGTTTTGCCCGTTGGCTTACAGAAGAGATAGCCCCACAGCTCAACAATGAGAACCCATCCTTCACAATAGCCAAAGGGGTCCTAACAAGATAAAAACGGTAGTCGTAACGTTTAACAGGACAGTTACCAGAACAATAAATTACCAAGTACTTACACAGAGACCTGGTCTTAACAATAAATCGCTGGGATAAATGAAAGCCATTACAAATAAATCCAGTACAGTAGGAACATAGGCTCGATCAACACAAACATTTGACTAGTATGACATAACATATCCAGCTGGTGCTCGCTTTCCCCAGTCAATTTCACGCCAATGTCATAATACTCGCCCCTTATGAAATCAAGTGGTAGTAAGATCAAAGTGCTCCGAATATGCCCACTCCGCTTTTTTCCCAAAGTGCATTAAGGCATGACGGATTATCGTGAACGTAATCGGTCTCTGTGTTTGGTAAGTTACAGGGCAAATACCTTCTTACACTTGCTAAAATAACTACAATAATTGACCATTTCTTCAATGTCTTTAAGTAAACTGTTTCTAAACAAATGGAATAAAATAAATGCACAACATCTTAAGAGTAATAAATAAATTACATTTTATTTCTAATTGAAATATAAACATTGACAACAACAACAAGTAGCAGCAGCAACAACAACAACAACGACAAAAAATGGCCGTTCAGATAAGCTCTATTCTGAGACAACCTTATCATACTTCTATTCGCCCGTAGAGCTCATTAAAACGCACGACTTCTTAACTGCTTGAGTACGCAGCAAATGTTCTCTCTCTCTCTCTCTCTCTCTCTCTCTCTCTCCCACTCTCTCTCTCTCTCTCTCGCGCNCTCTCTCTCTCTCTCTCTCTCTCTCTCTCTCTCTCTCTCTCTCTCGCGCGCCTCCCACGACCACCCTGTCAGTCACTTCAGACTTCCCTGAATACCTGAACAATCGTCTAACATTGTAAATCCCTTGACAAAGATAAATTATCTCCCCTCGAGTATCAAAGGCCTGCCCACATCAGCTCGTCTCGTCAGTCAGTGGTCATGGCCAACTGTTAGTGTCAACTGTCCTCAAGTGGGCCTACGTAACCCAACACATTCCCAGACAAAACCCGATATATCCAGGACAAAACTTCCGCGGACGAAACCAGGCCTAAGTCCAACTTGACCTTATACAAACGACTCAGCCTCTTCTCAACTCTACGGGCCAGAGGATAACGTTGCACTTTGAAGGAGGGCGCGATCACATGGCGACATTTGCTGTTGGCTTTTATTTAGGGAAAAAAAATTAAGAAAATCAAACGTCGGTTTTAGTCCAACCATCCCCTCCCCCCTCAAACTTCTTTCTCTTCGCCAAATGCGTTAAGCAGGGATTTAGACGCCTGCATTAGTTCGTAGGGCGTAACTTCCTGTTGAATAGGGTATCCTAGGCCTTGTCAGAGAGCTGCATTACAATAGATTTCCTGTTTGCCGAGTTCTTCGGTTTCCTTCAGTGTTGCCACTCATACGGATTTCCCCCCTATGGTAGGTGAAAATCGCTTGTCGTAGTTTGTTGGAGACAGCGTGAAATGGAGAGTCAAAAATGCCTGGCTTTCTTCGTTTAAAGAGAAACATCACGGGACTTTTTTAAAAACTAAGTTTGCTTCATCACCGAGCAAAGGGAAATGTAGGAAAAAATCAGCCTTGCTTTAGGGTAAAAGCATATGACGAGGGTGGTAGCACTGGACTCTTACGTGCATGTAGCGCTTGCCTTCCTTTATTCATTGCTACCCATAATGTTAATATCCCGTTGCACAGGGACAAGGTCTCAATGTAAGGACATGAATCAGGCATCGCTGTTTTTACATAACAGACTTTAATGGTGATAGGCAGTTATGAACAGCATCATCAGAGTAGACCAGAATAGGGAGTCATGTTTGCCAGACGTGTTTTTTTTAACACAGTTAAGGTGGGCACAGAAAGAGATTAGATCCCCATAGTTCATAGTGTGCCCCAGCTTACTTTGACTTGATACAGTCCTAAATGCTTCCAGAGTTTCAACCACTCAATGATCCACCCGACTGAAGAAAATCCAATGGAGATGGAGGAGAGAGTAACAATGTGAGAGGCAGAAAGATGAAGACTAAAGCATCGTTGTTTCAGCTAAAAATCAATATCGGCTACGATTTTCAGACCTCACAACAGCAACAGGATAAATAGAGACATCAAAGGCAATAATGACGCCAACATCAAAGCCCAATATCACCACCACCACCAACAACTATAACAAGCAATGAGAGCAGCAGCAGCAGCATTATTAGTAATATTGCAAACATGTTATAACCTGTATCCCATCAACCGATCAAAATTATCCCCACGTCATTACACTCGATACAGTTCTCCGACAAATGGACAAGAAGACCAAAAGATCACATTTAAGAACGTATGCATTCACGATGGGATCTTTTACCGTATTAAGTATCACAAAACAAACAAAAAAAAAAACTCTGCATGTTGAACGCTTCCAATGGTATATTCAGCACTAATATACTAATGTAATTCTTTCAATGGTTGGACATGCAATCGTTAATGCGCAAGCTCTCGACTGTTTTGTTGGGGTTTTTTTGACGTCTCGTTACATATCACACATATACTGCATCGAAAATGTATATCAATGTGGGAAAAAAATGGACAAGCGAACGAGAGGGCTATTTCTTTGTTCCATTTTCTAAGTGACCAGCCCTAAAGGGAATACAATTGCCGAGTTAGATAACAAACACTCTAGAGATCTAGCTATTCAAAATAAGTGTAATATGTGATCAGAACAGTATGGATAGACGAGGTACAATAACAGAATGCAATTTACATGATGAAACTAGCAGAACACACTGTATTCCAGTGATAACAGAAAATTGCATCGACAGGGTACTTATATAATTTATAACATGGGCCGCATGTTACTGAACACATGGACAACAAAGGCAAGCACCTGTCACACAAAATGGTGGAGTACAGGTTGATACTATCAACGCTACCACTGGACTGACTCCACCTTTGACTGAGCTAAAGTAAAGTTTCATGACAAACTCATTTAACACGCTCATTCAAGGTTACCTTTGGGCACTCGACTCGCATTAAATTATTCATCGTAACACTTTAGCCTGCCCTTTGCGTTTGCCAAATCGATTCTTGAATAAAGACTATATCTGTAATGTGATATTTCAGTTGATACTTTTGAAGGCATTGTGAACTGGTTTGAGGGGAGTGGCATGGACATTTGATTTTAAAATCGATACTATTCCGCTGAATCAGTCAGACATATAACTCAGGCTTTGATCAACACCACATCGATTTGTCAATAATATTCTTTGACTTCGGCCAAAGCGATACAGGGGGTTGAATGCCAAAGAATGATGTATCGATTGTTAATGAATCGAACATGTACATATAATCGACTCGCAATTTATGGCCATCAGTTAAGACATTATGTATGAAGAGCGGTATATGCACACGCAAAATCATTCAGGCAAACATATTATTACCTACATCTCATATCCAATGACAAAGTGTCCGGATACAATACTGCTGTTTTCCGAAAAAAAGTAACAATTTGTATGAACCAAAATCCCAAATTTACGTAAGGCGTCTCGTGCTATCAGTTAAGTAATCAGTGGCGTATATAATGGTTGACCATCTCAGACCCTACAAAAGGTACGAGAGAAAACCATTGATGAAAGGGAATACCAGAGAAGCAAAGTAATATTATTATATTAAAAGGTAACTTTGATCTAATTTGGGGTGTATTATTGTCTTTTCCCATAAGAAGGCAGACCATACTTCACATGACATTTATCCCTGTCAAAGACGCAATGATTCACCATCTCCACGCCATCATCATCACAACCAACACTACTACGACCACCACAACCAATGTCATCAACACCAAGCACCATGAACAGATGATTTACCATCACCACGCCATCAGCATCATCACCACCAACACTACTACGGCCACCACAACCAATGTCATCATCACCAAGCACCATGAACAGATGACTTACCATCACCACGTCATCAATATCATCACCACCAACACTACAACGGCCACCACAACCAATGTCATCATCACCAAGCACCATAAACAACAAAAACATCGTCACAAGTGTCAGAAAACGGTGACAACATTCATGACTCGTTTCGCTGCCCCAGTTTCTCTGGCTTTATTGTAGGCTCATAAAAGCCTCCATGAAATATGAGCTTCTTCGGTGTAACGAAGTGAAATAAAAACGCCATTAGCTAAGTGATGTTCGCCATTTCCGTGTTTTCATTAATTATATAACGGCGTCAGAATATCAGGTTTTGGCTTCAGTACAGAATGATACCCACTGAAAAACTGGATACCATAGCCAATCACTCAGTGGCTGGACAGACTGCTACCAACAGAACCTTTGGCACAGTTTTGTGTGTGTGTGTGTGTGTGTGTGTGTGTGTGTGTGTGTGTGTGTGTGTGTGTGTGTGTGTGTGTGTGTGTGAACAGAAACTATGGCACAGTTGTGCGTGAGTGTGTATGTAAGTGTGTGTGTGTGTGTGTGTGAACAGAAACTATGGCACAGTTGTGCGTGAGTGTGTATGTAAGTGTGTGTGTATGTGTGTGAGGGAGTGTAAACAGAAACTATTGCATGCGTGTGTGTGTGTGTGTGCGTGTTTGTATGTATGTGTGTGTGTGTGTGTGTGTGTGTGTGTGTGTGTGTGTGTGTGTGTGTGTGTGTGCAGACCTAAATCAAACTAACGTTTTATCGCATGATTGCATCACCACATCTTCTGTGTTACCATTCAGGGTTGTGGTTCACAAACTTGGCATCAGTTTGTTCAGAATTCATGTCGGTTCTGATCTTAGTATCAGAACTCACTAACAAGCTCAGGAACTAAAAATTTCATTTTAAGAAAATACATCTCTTGGCATAAATATATAGCTCACTCACGATCCTGCTTTCTCCCATTAGCCTCATTTTTTGAGACATAAGACGTTATGTGTTAACATGGAAGTCATATAATAAATGAAAGGAAGTGGTGTAGGGGTCTAAATAGGCGTAAATTAGTAATGATTTGGATGCATCAAGAATAATGAGTACAGATAAGCCTGTTCCAAGTTCTTGTTAAATATTCATCAAAGATGAGCTCTGTGGTGCCATGCATAATTCTGAGAATCCATATTTTTATGTTATTATAAAACATGCACCTGATAGTATAAAATAGTAAGACTAAGTAAGAATGCCATATCGAAACATTATCTCTGGAGTTTACTGAATCTTCTAAGATTTCAAAGTTAACAGGTGCGTGGTTTATCCATATAGTCTCGATAACATATTTTTTTCAAACATTGTGTGGCTTATCAAGTTCTCGCATGGGGTCACAGAACTGTCCAAATAATATTCTCCTTATTGAGCCTTAACAGACTTTACACAGGAGGGCAAAGAAAATACTCTTCAAGAATCTGGTACGCAAGGGGGAACAGGAAATAGACCGCAAAGCGTGAAGAAGGGAGTTGGGGGGNGGGGGGGGGATGGGCAAAACAATAAATCAGTGCTGACCCCTTTCACATCTCGTACATTCGGGTCACCAGCTTCAGGCAGGTGTTCAAAGATTTCAATCAACCTGCACTTTAAAACGCCCATACCTTTGGCTTGGTTACACAGTGACCATAAAATTGACATGGTAATGGCAAAGGACAAAATAACACGCTGAAAAATTATCAACAATCTGTGTAACCTGTCCTTCGATGACACGCACCTGCCAATGAAAGTGCTCCCCTTGTCAAGTGTGTAATTTATGGTCTTGAGGAAATAATGAACTGTAAGACCAGACTATGAATTTATGATCGGGTTGTTTGTCTACAGTTAACAGTCAGGTCATACTAGAGGTGGGCCGATACCTGAGTTGTTAGTACCTTGAAAATTATCCTTGATGTTATACCCACTCAAATCTCGATTTTAAATTTAGATCTTATGATCAAAGGAGTAGGCATTTCGATCCCTTTTCGATATTTTTTAATCTCTTCAGCAGTCTAGGTCAGACCACAGAAAAAAAAAATTAATGTTGCTAACATGGAAAGTATCGGACTGCTACCGAAGCTCCAGAACTTGAATTTCCATATCAACTTCCAAACTGCTGAGTATCGAAAGTATCGAATCTCCGGAATCAATGCTGCTCGTCTGAGCTCTTATAAATGTTAAGTGCTAGGTGTAATCGGACGCTCTTTTTCTTNTGCTGACCCCATCACATCTGGTACATTTGGGTCACCAGCTTCAGGCAGGTGTTCAAAGATGTCAATCAACCTGCACTTTAAAACGCCCATACCTTTGGCTTGGCTACACAGTGACCATAAAATTGACATGGTAATGGCAAAGGACAAAATAACCTGAAAAATTACCGACATTCTGTGTAACTAGTCCCTCGATGACACGCACCTGCCAATGAAAGTGCCCCCCTTGTCAAGTGTGTAATTTATGGTCTTGAGGAAATAATGAACTGTAAGACCAGACTATGAATTTATGATCGGGTTGTTTGTGTACAGTACTGGTCAGGTCATATCAGAGGTGGGCCGATACAGGAGTTGTTAGTATCTTGAAAATTATCCTTGATGTTAAACCAAAACCAAAATCTCGATTTTTAAATTTAGATCTTATGATCAATGGTGTAGGCATTTCGATCCCTTTTCGATATTTTTTAATCTCTTCAGCAGTCCAGGTCAGACCAAAAAAAAAAAAAAATTAATGTTGCTAACATTGAAAGTATCGGACTGCTACCGAAACTCCAGAACTTGAGTTTTGATACCAAGTTCCAAACTGCTGAGTATCGAATCTCAGGAATCAATGCTGCTCGTCTGAGTTCTTATTAATGTTAAGTGCGAGGTGTAATCGGACACTCTTTTTCTCTCCTCCCTCTGCGTCCATTTCCGATTCAGAGCAATGAATCGAGTCTTCATAACGTCAGTACAAATACTGTATATATGTGTGCAACATTCGTGGGTAAACAACGATCTTTCCTCGTTCCTTTCAATCTGTGAGTGTGAAAATAAATTATGTCCTCATTATGTGATTGCAAAACCACGTGAGCATAAAAACGCATGAACATACTTTTCCCAATACTTTTTTTCTCTTTGACCACAAGCAAAATCTAAAATAGAATAGTTTCATAGTGTCAGACATACAAGAACCTTCCAGCCTCTTCCTCATCGCCCCTCCCCTCCCCCCCCCCCCCCTTT
>JAWQUT010000244.1:909701-935281 GCA_033807755.1 Ellobium chinense
CACCCTCCCCGCGCCGCTTCTTTTATTTCTTCGCCTTTGCCAAGATGACATAGAAGATAGTTGAGTTGACAAGCAGCAAATCAACAAATCGTAGTGCTGGCTTTAACGTGTGGAATCGTAAAAATCTGCCTCTGCCTAATGTACATCATGAGGAATGTGTGGTTTCAACGGGAACATTAATAGTAGCTATTGAAAAATATGACAGCGCAATATATCTCACAGGCAATCAAAACAAGGATTAAGTCGCATTTGGGCTAAATTAATTAGTTACTCTTTTGAAATGAAAGCGTTTAATGCGTGTATTTTCATTACGTACGTGGAAAAAAAAAGATAGCCTTGCATTATTCTAATAATCATCCAATTTAAAAGTAGCTATTGAAAAATATGGCAGCGCAGTATGTCTTGCATCTAAACAAAATGAGGCTCAAGTCGCATTTGGGTTAACTTTGTTACTGTTTTGAAATAATGGGGTTTTATGTATGTACTTTCATTAGCTGAAAACAATACTGGCTCTGTATTATTCTAGCTTGAGTTTATATTATAGTTGCTTGAGGTCGAAGGGAGTCACTCCATGCAATGAAAAAAAAAAATATTTTTGAGGAAAACGACAGATTGAAGAACCAGTTTATACCATATATTTCTTCTAATATGCCTCACAAAACTCTAAATTTATTTACAAACACTGACCATTTGCCCATAAAATCATTAATTTTATGTAGAGAAATGATTTTATTCTCGATCTCCGTGACAAACAAGAAATCAATATTGGATGACTCCAATCATCTTTAGAGCCTGATATCTTAGGTCCTAGTCTGTCCACATAAGCCTCATTCTGACTGGATGCAAAACATATAACTTTATCCATATTTATATATATATAATATTAATGTATAACACAGCATTAAATTTACTCGGCAATGGCGAAGTGAGGTGACGTTGAAGCCTAACTAAGAGATCACAGCACCAGCTGTTTCCAAACTGTTTTGTCATCGAATGAAAAATGTTAAACCATGTGTGTGGTTAAGTATCAATATTATAAAACTGCAGAATTTATTTAACGAGGTGACACAACAGCTATGTTATATTTATGCTTTTTTCTTTTTATAACAACTTATCTTCAATATATGCAGTTAATCAATGTTTTAGAGGAAAGGCAAACACAGATGTAAAAAAAAATACATTATTATAAACTTTGAGTGAAAAATGGCCCCATAACAATTGTAAATTTGAAAGCAAAAATTGAATATAGTCTCTTGCCAGTGATAACTCAGAAACTGCTAATTTATTTTTTCTCTGACATTGCATATATTTTAATCTTTTTTTTTTTAAGTCAAGATGACAAATCAGTTTTATGTTTGGTGACAAGGTGAACTTTCTGTGACGTTTTTATATTGTCCAGATCAAATTTTATGAAGGAAACTAGACTCAGGTTTTGCATTATGACGAATACTTTGAGATTTAGTAATGATCTTTTTTCATGGAACATGTTCTTACGCATAGAAATAACTTCCTCGGTGCTAAATTTCAAGCGATAAAACGAGTAGCTTTTGAGATCTTCGTTGGCAAGAGACTCATGATAATATACGTGTCATAATTTTGAAGTTTCTCATATCCTTAAGCACCAGTGCAGCGGGAGTAAATGGAACAAGGATGATAGTAAACCATCACCATCAAAATCATTAACAATATTAACAATAAAAGGGATGGCTAGAAAAGCAATACCAACATAGAAACCCGTTATACAGATACAGTAAAAGTTAACCCACTTAGCCTTCTTCAACATTTCTGCTACAACATTCCAACCAAACCATTCAGCCATTCATTCCTCCTCGTTATCATCATCATCATCATCATCATCATCATCAACACAGTAAGAGCAGCAATAACAGCAAAAACAACAGCAACGACAAAATAGAAATGAAAATAGTGACAACAAAGAGGTCGCAGCAAAACTAAACCACTAAAGCCATACAAAATGCCCATCGAAACTCACTAATTATTTAAGAAACTGTAACACGTTTGCGAAGTAGCGATAATAATCATATAAAAAAAGCATCACAGCCATAGGAATGGACAACAGAAGTTCACTATATTGACGACTGGAGTAAAGAACCAAAACCCTTTTGCCACTTAAAATTGGTATCAGCAATAATAAAAGCGTCTGGGCTATAATATTATAGAAAGGCGGCCGAAATTCACTACTGTACTTCCACAGACCTATTATATATAATTATATATATATATATATAGTTCTGCCAAGCAGCAACCATGATAATATTAACACTCGAGTTATATAGACAGGTGATCGAGATTCACTATCTATAGGAAACGGTAATAGGTTTGTAAAGTAAAGTAGTAGATGTAATGACAAAAGTACTAAGACTGTATATGAAGAGATGATCAATATATCATTACTTATTTAAGTCATGGATCTGTAACGCTTTTTCAGCAAACGAACTCTTCCCCCGGTTATCATCCAACAGCCTCGTCAACTGACCCACTTATCCTCTCACCTCTTGCCCGGCCAACGAATCACTTAGCAAATACACTCAGCCAAACATTTCAAGTAACTAACCACCCTATTCATTCAAACCAACTCACTGAGAATATCCACCCAGCCAACCAACCAACCAACCAACCAACCAACCAACCAACCAAAACCGGTGAAATCCTGCGGGAAGCGAATTCCTGCAAACGTCTTAAAATCAATTTTCACGCACTTGAGTATTCTCTAAAGTTCAACCTTCTCCAAGCAAAAACAACGAAAAAAAAAACGAAGACAAATCGATAAGTGGCATTTCATCGTGAAAAAAAAAATAATTGTTTTTTGGTCGCGATTACTTGTGCCGAGTCAAAGTGACATTTCGCATAGACAAGCAGACCACTATAAAACATATCCTTGGGCAGTATGAGTAATGAAAAACAACCAAAAAAAACAAATATTAAAAAAGAAAGGCTAAAGAAAAGTCTTGGAACTAATAACAGAGAAGGGCAAAATGTGGCGGAAAAAATGAAGAGTAGATGTATATAATAACAACGACACAATGCAACGAGGAATAACAGCACAGCAATTTGCGATTTTCAATCCAGAGAGGTGGAAAAAAGAGGAAAAGAGAGTGAGAATAAGACTGACAGACAGACACACAGACACCTGATAGAACAGAACAGAAAGAGAGGGAATGTCAGAGTGCTAGAAGAATGGTAGTCTGGCAGAGAAATGAAAATACCAATGCAAACGACCGATCTTTTTCACAGTACAGGATACCCGATCATATCATGATTTGGGGATCACAGGCAGAGGAAGAAGGCGAAATAGACGGAGTGAAGAAAAGTCTGCAAGTCTACAGTACCAAGTTAAACCTGCTAAATTTGTCAACCACAGTGGATGTTATGGCAAACGATACCGTTTCACAGCACATTGTATACGATCGTATCATGTCTTGGGGATCACAGGAAGAGGAAGGAGGCGAAACTGCAGATAGAATGAGTGAAAGTCTGCATGTCTACAAAACATAAGGATATTTATTTCGGTGGGTTTTTTTTTACTGTTTACAGAGTAAATGGAAAAGACGCAGATCAAAGCATGCGAGAGAGTCAATAAACAGGGTCTTGCAGTCAACAACTACAAATTTTGATGCTGTATAGTGAGAAGTGACTGTTTTGGATTGTGTCCGGGGTATCTAAAGAACGCACACAAAATCCTCACTTTGTGTTCAGCAAACTGAGACTAACATCATCGCCAAACAATAAACTAAGGGCAAGGAATAAGAGGCTTTAGTTTAAGCATCTATATCCAGAACTTAAGGCATGAAAAACAAACAGTTGTTCTTAGTCCCGTGCAAACCCCGAAAGAAAGTGTAGCAGCAGCGTCCAACAATAATAACTGCCAGCTGTAGGCAAGGAATGGCGGACTTTAGGTTGAGATAAAAGAAAACGCACATCGATACAGCAATTATTTATTCTCTCTCCATGCCCACAACGGCAACCTTTGTTGCTGACAAGAAAAAGTGTGGAATTTGAGATCATGCAGAACACTCTATCATAACATGCTATATCACAGCAATTTTCGCTTAATTCTTAGCAAACATAAACTAGAAGCCCCACCCAACAATGGCACGTTGTAAGCAAGGAGTGAGGAGGTTTGGGTTAAGGTGTTAAAGAACACACATCGATACACAGTAATACTCGCTCCGTAGGTAGTAACCATTGCTACCGGGAAGACTTGACAAAAGTGTGGAAATTGAGCTCAAATAGAACACTATTACAGTATATCATAGCAATTCTTACACAATATCTAATGAATACAAACCAACAGTACCACCTAACCAGCGGCAAGTTATAAGCAAGGAATGAGGGGGGTTTGGGTACAGATTTTAAAGAACACACACTGATACACGCTACACAGTATTTCTCGTTCCGTGTCCAGCTGGTAACCATTACTGCCAGGAAGTAATGACAAAAGTATAGGATTTGAGCTCGAACAGAACACTCTATTATACTACAGCGGTTCTCACATAGTACTTAACTTAACGGACACAAATCAATAGCACCACTCAGCAGTGGAAAGTTGTAAGCAAGGAATGAGGAGGATTTGGGTTAAGATTTTACAGAGCACATATCGATACACAGTAATTCTCCCTCCGTGTCCATCTACTAATCAGTGCTGAAAGGAAGATATGACAAAAGTGTGCGATTCAAAGTCAAATATAATACTCTATTATACTAAGCACTTAATACCGAACGAACCCCAATCAACAGCACCACCCAACAATGGCAAGTTGTAAGCAAGGAATGAGGGGGTTTGGATTAAGACTTTAAAGAACACAGTTCGAAACTCAGTAGTTGTCGCTTGGTGTCCAGCTAGTAACCACTGCTACCAGCAAGATATGACAAAAGTGTAGGGTGTGAGATCAGTCATAACACTCTATGATACTACAGTGGTTCTCAAATAGATCTAACAAACACAAACCAACAGCACCGTTTAACAATGTCAAGTTGTAAGCAAAGGAGGACGAGATATGGTTTAAGATTTTAAAGAGCACCCACTGATACACAGTAATTCTCGCTCTATCTCCAGCTAGTAACCATTGCTGCAAGGAAGACATGTCAAAAGTAATTCTCTCTCCATGTTCAGATGGTAATCCCTGTTACCAGGAAGACATGACCAAAAAAAAAAATTATCTCTCCATGTTCAGCTAGTAACCACTGTTACCAGGAGGACATGACAAACGTGTGGGATTTAAAGTCAAACATAATACTCTATTATACTACAGCAATTCTCGCAAAGTATCTTGCGAACACAAATAGCATTGCTCATCAGTGACCAGTTCGCCGAAGCAAGGAACACTGGGGGTTTGGGTTATTAAGATTTTAAATAACACACATCGATACAAAGTAGTTCTCGCTTCGTGCCCAGCTACTAGGCACTGCTGCAACGAAGACATGATAAAAATATTGGATTTGAGCTCAAACATAATATTTCTACTAAACCACAGCAGTTCTCACTTAGTGCCTAACTAACAGAACAATGGTAGGCTGTCAGCAATGTTCAACAACTATGCACCATAGGGAAGAGTGAAGAGGCTTTCGGATTAGTGTCATAGAGAAGAATCATCAAATAACATATACCAATAATAAACAATAATTATCATGTAAGTGCTTTGCAAATATGTTAAGACAGCCGACTACCAGGTACGCCCAATATATCGCCCATTGACGTCCATGTTGATGTAAAAGCTTGCATAATACTCAGTGAGTCATATATCGGGTGGTCTTAAGAAATGTTTATTTACTTTCAGATTTTAATAAAATTGGTAATTCAAATCCGATGCAGCTGAAAATGAAATAAAGCCCACATTAGCACATGGATATTCGTTACTGCTGCAAATATCATATCTTTAAATCCTATGGTTACGTCACAGCTAGCAATTTACAAACACCTGGTGTGCGGGTAACACACTGACCCCAATATGTCTCTTTGTGACTTGTCGTTTTAATTTTGCAGCTGTGACAAAAGTGCAGCATCAACATCAATGAAACTTGCAACAATTGTAGATGTCATATGTCAACACTAGGCTTTAAATATTACTTTAAATTCTTTTCGACCATTGAAGTTATTAGATGCTGAATTAAGTTAACGTTCCAGTAGGGTGGGGAGTGAGGGGGATCCGGTATAAGATGACTTTATACAGGCTGCGGCAGAGTGACAAATGTAAGGGGTGAAAATGAAGACAGGTCAATATAGTCTGCCTAATAAATCCTAATTTTCTTTATTTTATAGCCTAACATTAACATAACGCCATTCCATTTACTGGCAACAACATCCATTCTTTGAATGGTATTTATGCCAAGCTCAAACTCACACAGGGCATACGACAAAGCGCGGTGCGACTTTCGACCCGTGCGTGAACTCATTTCTTTGTTTCACAGCTCAGAACAACAACTGGCAGTTTCACAGCTCTTAAGATCTGAAGAATTATTATACAGTCTCCCTACACAGAAGAACTAAGACCACCAAGCAATTCGGTATCGATGAAAACAGAGGCATATCAATTCCAGGGGAGGATAATATGGTCGTGTTATGAAATGCAAATGATGTCACAGTGCTACATCCCTTTTAGTCTTACTATAGTATGATGTTAGTTCCAAGCAAAACACACGCTAGATAAAAGACAGTTGGGGATTACGGATATGAAGGTAACACGTCTACGCAGTAATTATATGTCAGTCTGAGAGCGTACAAAAGGACACAAGGGCATGAAAAGGTAAAAGGACAAGAGACGAGGAGATATAAGAGCAATGCATTCCAACCAACTGCTGCAAGCGGACGGGCGGACGGACGGACAGACAGAGAGACAGACAGACAAACAGACAGACAGAGAGACAGGCATGCAGGCAGGCAGGAAAGGAGGGAGACAAACAGATAAACAGGCAGAAAGACCGGTGAAGGCAGGCATAGAGTCAGGCAAGTAGGCAGGCAGACAGAAAGACAAACTGACAGACAGATAGACAGACAAACAGAGGTAAATAACGACTCATAAGTATGAAGGCTTTTGATTGCTCTCGTTGGAAACTGAGTATCTGAAGAATATTAATGTCATGAGAAATGAATGTGATAACAACAGCCTCGCAGGGTGACTGGCAGCGAAGTGTCATAATATGAGCTGTAACGAAGCAAATTAAGGGCACAGATAGAAACATGCGTTCATTAAATGAAATTACAAACAAATTTAGATAGTGGAAGATAGAGGGTGACAAGGTGACACATGAACTGTTTATGAACCGCAGAGCGTGAGCACTTGTGTAATGAGACTGCGCAGCAAGAATGTATTATAGGCATGTAAAAAGAGGACAAAAACGTTTAACGAAACCAACAAATGAATGAGAGACAATACTATTGAAACTGAGTTTCTAAATCCAAGGCTACAGACGAAAAGTTCTATAGACAGTAAAGTGAATGCAATGAGTAAAGTAAAATGAGAAAGACCTAGATTCAGGCGGTGGACTATCCTACTATTGTAGAGTATAGTGTAGTCCTAAGTGCACATAGCTTTTTTGTCCAGTTCAGTTTATTTAACATGCAAATTGCACACCAAAATGCTAAATAATGTACTTGCTTTTTCCGTTGTGGATATTGACATAAAGAAAAGATTTGACTCAAAATGCAATTTTACGTTTTCACAAAGTGTACTGTTTAACACTTTGGTCCACATGTTTGCATGCCAAGTGTACTGAATCAGTTAGAGGAAGTGCGTACCATAGTAAAGCACTATAATCTACGATAGAAGAGAGTATTTCCTCATAACCTGCTTGGCCGGTAAGAAAGAAAAACGAGCAAAACAGAACGCCAATTCACTATCATCAGCATTAATTCACAGGGAAGAGGAAGGGACAGTATGCAAAGACAGAGAGAGAAAAACAAGAATATTCAGGAAGAGATAAACAATAATATCCAGGAAGAGAAAACGGGAGCATACAGAGAGGAGAGACAGAGAGAAACAAGATGAAACGAAGAGAGAGAGAAAGAGAGAGAGAGAGGGAGAGAGAAAGATAAAAGGTGAATGAGAGAATTCTTTCTGTTTGACGATGAGAAAAGTATATTATAGCGTGTGCCACAAGCATAGCGTGGTGCATAGATTTTGTCTAATAACAACTAAACATTGCAGAGAAGCTGGTGGCTAGCTAGACTTTCAACAATATCACATACAGTACTAAAACCACAGTGAAGCAATACAATTAAGCGACGAAGTAAACTTTAAAAATAACGACATGCAAAACCACAAACTCAGCATTACGAACAAGTAAAAGGGTTTTATCTTTAAACATAAGCATAAGTTAAAAACACACACAAAGTAAACATCAAGAACAAACAAGCGATATAAGAACATATAGAAGTGCAAAAATAAAACATAAGAAACACGCATATGATAAACTTGACTTTCAGCATGCCAATGTAAGAAAGAAAAAAAAGTAAACATATAAACAAGCAAACAAGAAACGTGACATTCAACATCACTGCGAACAACATTTAGAGCAAGCATGCAACGGACTACAGACTTTGAACATAGCTTATTGCATAGACAGATACAAAAGCAAACAACGGCTTAGACATTTAATATAAGCACCAAAATAAAACTACAAACATAATGAAACGTTACAAACAAGCAAGCCACGGGTTAGAATTTGGGGGGAAATAAAGCCACATACACAAAATCACAAACAGAATATTACAAATTAGCAACCAATGAATCAATGTAGCCACATACAAGACCAGAAACAAAACGTTAAAAACAGAAGCTTAAGAAAAGAGAGTTTCACGATAACAACGGACAAACTCAACAAATCAAACATTACAACCAAACAAACAGCGAATGAACAAATTCAGGGAACTGGACAAGAACAAAAAACTGAACTCACCTCTTAAACTCTTGGAGACACCTGCAGATTCGCCTGGCGACGCCGCTGAGACGTTAATCTCATGCCTGCTGGTAGGAGGAGTGTTTAGTCCGGAAACGGTGTTGGGTCTAGCCGCGCTGAAAGCGCTTCCTTCCACCCGGTACCGGTAGGGTGAGCTGTTGGCGGAGGTACCGTTCGATTCTGGCTTCGTTGACGACGAAGTCCTGCTATAGTCCTTGGGAGGTGAGGATTCGGCCCCTCGGGCCCCGCGAGGTTTGGGTTGCCAGGTCCTGCCCGCAGACCTGGGCAGTTGCTCCGTGGAAGACACCCTCGACGACGACCTCACGGAGTCATCCAGATTGTCGGAAATTCTCCGATTTCTGGAATCTCTGGAAGTGTCCAGATCTCTTCCGCTGCCTCTGGAGATATTGCTCCTGTCCAGTTCTCCTCGTCGGCTGTCCCGATCTGACTCCCTGGAGTAGGTGGAGCCTTCTCGGGGGCTCCAGTCTCTATCCTGACGCCGAGAGGGCTCTCTTCTGTCGTTATCCCTGTCTCTCCTGTCGTAATCTCTATCTCTGTCTCTCCGATCACTCTCTCTATCCCTGTCTCTCCTGTCGTAATCTCTATCCCTGTCTCTTCGATCACTGTCTCTATCCCTGTCCTTTCGATCGTAGTCTCTATCCCTATTCCTATCATAATCCCTGTCTCTCCTGTCGTAATCCCTATCCCTGTCTCTTCGATCATAATCTCTGTCTCTTCGATCATAATCACTATCTTTCCGGTCATAATCTCTATTTCTATCATAATCCTTCTCTCTTCTGTTATAATCCCTATCCCTATCTCTTCGCTCAGAATCCCTGTCTCTCCGATCATTGTCCCTTTCTCGTCTATCGTATTCCCTGGGTTCTCTGCGATCGTATTCGCGATCCCTGGAGCCTCCGCGCCTGTCCTCGTCTCTAGAGGTAATGCTTGTATCCCTAGCACCAATGCTGTTGATGCTGCTGTCAAGTTCTTTTGAAACACTCTTCTCATACGTCCGTCCAATGCTGCGGTCAAGTTCTCTTGAGACACTTCTCTCATAAGCTCTGCCACTGCTGCGCTCAGGGTCGCGGCTCAGATTCGACCGTTCAGATTCGACCGAGGGTTTTCTTATTTTCGGCTCCTCGGCATACTCTCGGCTCAGATCTCGTGATCTGTCTCCGGATCTGGAGCCGTACGAGTCTACCGATCGGTCAAGGTCAGTCTCTTTTGGCATCGGTCTGTCCTGTGAATTGACAGCTGGTGAGAGACTTCTGTCGTTGTCACGTTGAACTGACTTTGAACCTTCCGAGGAAAAGCTTTCATCGTGGCTAGAGGATCCTCTGGAAGAGCGCAGGCGACGAGGTTCGTAGGCCAAGTCACGGACCTCGAATTTAGACTGCAGCTCCGAAACTTTGTTCTCTTTGGGTTTTGGTGCCTCCGGTTCTTCTGGGGATTTGGAAGTCTTTGAGGATTTCGATTTAGGAAACCATGATCTCTTCTTCTCAGGCTGGGGTTCAGGTTTTGCAGCTGGTTTGTCAGACCCTATACTATCAAAGGAATCGTCAAGGTTTGTCTCTTGAATAGGTGACCTGGTTTTGGGCGCCACTTCTCTTTGTTGCTCTCTATAGGAAGGTGACGTACGTTCCTCTACTGCCGTTGCTTTGGGCTCAGGCGGTCTAACAACTGGAGCTGATTCCAGAGTAGCAGTGGGGCCACTTGGAGCTGATCTGGTGTCTCTTGAAGTGTCGGGCGTGACAGATATTGCAGGTGGTGATTTTCTGTCTGTCGGCGAAACACGAGTGGCAGGCGAGGCTGGAAATTTGTCCTCTGATTCATAGCTAGAATTTGGACTTAAGTTGCTAGAAGGCGATGCAGGAGACCTCCGATTTTTGTCTGCAGGTGACTTTCGACTTTTTTCCTTGACATCCTCGGTGGAGGATGACGATGATGACCGCAACGACTTGAAAAAGTTAAATCCTCTGGGCTTTGGAGTTGGAGGTTCTTCTTCTTCTTTTTGGGGGCTGGAAGGTTTCTGTTCTTCCTTAGGAACTGGTGAACGTTTTGGCTCTTCCTTTGTTGGCGTCACAGTTTCCTGCTTTTTCTCTACAGGTTTAAACTCTCCGGACCTAGGTCTAGCAGTTGGGACCGGCCTCTCAGTTTGTCGAACGGATGTTTGTACTGTGGGCGGTTCTGGTGAAGGCTGAGGGGGGCTTACTGCAGGTGCTTGCGGTAATGTCATGCTTGGTGCCGACTCAACTGGTCTGCTGGGCACGGGTCTAATGATGGCTGGTTCTTCATCCGGTTCCGTCGTTTCTTGGATATCCGAGTACCTTTTCTCTTGGCTTGGACGTTTCAAAATACTTTTGACTTGAGGATCAGTGGGAGAGACGATCACTTTAGGAACAACGTCGTCGTAAACATTGGCTTCTTCTTCATCTTTGCCATTTACTAGACCTGTGGGCAAAGTGTGCTGCTGTTGAACTTGTGACTTGCTGATGGGCGAGGTCGGGGAAGTGGGTGAGGCAGGACTTTCCTGTTTAGGTTTCACTGCCTTTTGGTCTTTCCTTTTCTCGAACATGGCACGAATTTTATCAAAGGGCACTATTGGTATTGGCATAAGAGCCTTCGCTTTTTCCTTGGATCGGAGCTTTTCACTAGGAAGTTTGACTGGAGTTGGGGTAGTGGGTTTGTCGGCATCCTCAGACTGACTTGTGAATGAAGGGGTGGTGGGAGCGGACTTAGAAGGGAAACGAGGTGAGCGAAGGTTACGAGATGAAGTTGGGACTTGGACACGAGATTTGATGACTACGTTGGATGAGGAAGAGGGCGTAGTGCAAGGGGATGAGATGAGACTAGGCGAAAACGCCCATGAGGACATTGTGGAAGAGGAGCCATATTTGAGTAGGCAGCTGCCGCTTTTGGACAGACTGGACTGTTTGTACCAGTTAGGTACGTTGAGCTTCTGTAAAGATCTGCTGATTCGCAGCTCGTGAACGGAGGGCGCGCGCTGCATCCCATCATCCGTGGGCGAAGTGGCGAAATTGACATCGTCTATGTTGGTTTCGAGAGTGCATAAACTCTTCGATTTTTTGTACTGTCGCTGAGCAAAGCGACCTTTGCTTCCGGATTTGGAGGTTGGAGTCTCATAGAGCCCCGACCCTGCCCCACTTATCGTGGAGTAGTCGGAGGCATGGCGTAGCTCACTCATGCTTGCTGGTCGCTCTAAATCTCGGCCGCGTCTACGGTCATCCTGAAAGGGAAATGTTAAGTCAAACAAATCACTGTTAGTTTCTGGGAAATAAGCATCGCCCATTGCCATCGCATCTGACTCTGATCCGAATCTTTGCAAGTTTCTGTACAAATCAGCATGCATATTGTCTATGGACAAATGTTTGTCAAGAATCTCACGTCTGCCTTTTTCTGACAGAATGCAGTCTTCGTGCAAACAATCATGACTATGTCCCTTATGAAGGGCGCTCTCTGATCTCCTTGAGAGATTGACCATGTTCATGAGCTTTTCCAATTGCTCTTGGCTTCTGTACCTGGAGTCCTTCGCCGAGAACTTGGGCGTATACTTTCGCTCTTTCGTGAGCGCAGGTTTCTCCAACAGAGCCTGCTTGTGAGCTGCAAACTCACTATTCAAAGCATCACTGTTAAGATTTTGCTCACTCAAGAACCTGTTCCTGGAATGGACGATTTTGAGCCTACTTGGTGTCATCAGACTGTCGGGCAGAACAAATGGCGCTATCTTTGGAGAAGTGGGAGTTGTTGGTGAGTCCTGAAGGATCGATTTGTACGGCGCCTTGGATCTCTTTTTAACCTCCTTCATGGATCTTGGCTTTTGCGGCGGAGCTTGCCCAAACTGAGCATGAGCCCAAGCCATACCCCGGAATGGAATAGACTGGTGTCTTCCCTCTGAAAGGGTGAGTGAAGGTGTCCCTCTAGTAGCAGAAGGGGATTCCAGCAGCGAGGCTGAATCTGAGGACATCATTGGTGAGGTTTTCCCAGAAGCAGATGAAGATTCCTGGGGAAAGACATCATCTGTACTTTCCACAGAATGTGACGTATTTGTCACTTTACTTGGGGCAATATGCTTTTGCTCCTCAGAAACTCCAGACTCAAGCTTTTCTTCTTTGACTTTGTTCTTAAGCTTTTCTTCTTCCTTCACTTTTTCTGCCTTGTCTACTACCTTGTTCTCTACTTCTTCTTCTTCCCCCTCCTCCTCCTCCTCCTCTTCCTCCTCTGAGTCTTCCTCTTCCTCTTCTTCTTCGTCTTCTTCTTCTGATTCTTCTTCTGATTCCTCTTCTGATTCGTCTTCTTCATCCTCCTCTTCACCCTCACTACTCTTTTCTTGTTTCTCGGCCTCAGTTTTTCTGTCTTTATCCTCTGAGATGTCTTTTTGCTCTTTCTCTGCTGGTGGTACTGCTGCAGTCTTGGGTAAGGCACTTTTCTCAAGCACAGGACGGATTCTGGGACCTTCATCAATCTTGATTTCAAACCTGTCTATGCTGCGGGTTGGCGACTCTACTTCTGGACTGTCGTCTGCATCTGCAAACTCCAAATCCATTAGTTCTGGGCGTATTGCTTCTTCTGGCACAGGTAAAGTTGCGGGTCGAGTATCGACTGCATCCTGATGGCTCAGTGAGATTTTTGGAGCATCACCTGCAGTTTCAGGGCGAGTATCAGGTGCGTCTTGTTTGGTAGCTGCAATTTTCGGGGCACTTGCTGGGGCTGTAAACCGAGTATCAAGAGTATCTGGCTTCTTAGGTATGGCTGGTTTGCTGGGTGCTGTTTTCGAGGCATTTGCTATATGTGTAGGCCGAGAATCAACTGTATCTGGTTTCTTAGGTAGGGCGGGTTTGCTAAGTGGAGTTTTTGGGGCACTTGCTGAAGCCTTCGGCTCAGTATCAACTACATCTGGTTTCTTAGGAATGGTTGGTTTGCTAGGTGCCGTTTTCGGAGGATCTGTTGCAGCTGTGGGCCGAGTACCAACTGCATCTGGCTTCTTAGGTATGTCTGGTTTGCTGGGTGCAGTTCTCGGAGCACCAGCTGTAGCTGTGGGTCGAATACCGATTGTATCTGGTTTTTTAGGTAGTGCTGGTTTGCTGCCAGGTGCGATCTTCGGAGGACCAGCTGCAGCAGTAAGCCGGGTATCAACTGCATCTGTTTTCTTCGGCATGGGAGCGCTTGCTTTTGAATCTGGTTGAGAGTAAATTGCACTTTCTGTAGTGGGTGTAAGTTCTGGAGCACTTTCTGATGGCGGTGATTGCTTCTCTTCAACGAAGTTTGATCCAGGTATTACTCGACTCCACATAGCTGTGGGCGGAGTCACTACTGGACTTTGTTCTAAATTGGCAGCCAAAGGCGTGGCCGGAGCACTATCTGTGGAGCTCGAACTTCTTCTGGGTTCTTCGTGGATGGTGGGTCCTGTTTCCATGACAACATCGAGCATTGGTTCTAAAGACACGCCGCTTGTTGAGCGTGGCGAATGGTATAATGTCCTTCCCGAGACCTCTGAGTAGGGTCTGTATTCTTTGGTAGGTGACTCTGGCAAGGCCTCTCGGCTTCTACTTCTACTCAGTCCTTCTCTACTTCGACTTCTACTCAAGCCAGGTTCTGAGTCGTAACGCTCCAAGGCAAAGCTACTGCCACTGGACTCCTCAAATGAGCGATTTAGAACACCCACTGAATCATCATAGAGCGAATGTGAGGAGGACCTCCTGACACCAGCGTTAAAGCCTTGTAAATCTAACTCGTCTTGCGTTGACGTTCGAACAAGCTTCGGTTTCTTTGCTGCGCCTTCGTCTTCGTTTTTACCCTCGCTCTGCTCACCTCTCTTTTCAGCTTTTCTCTCATCTTTCCCACCTTTCACTTCTTCTTCTTCTTGTACAGGCTCCTTCGCTTTATAAGAAGGAGACGAGCTTGCAATAACATCTGGGGTGCTGCTTTCGTCTTTAGGGAAGACGAACACATCGCTTTGTGTGTAAGGAGATGCAAGGTTACCACTCAGAATACCAGATGGAGGTGTCAGCTTAGAGGAACCACTGTCCACAATGGGAATATCATCCCGTTCAGAGATATGACGCACGAAATCTTCATAGCTCTCTTCCATGGGCTCGCCAGGGAATGTTTTGAAGTCGCTGCCAGGTTCCCCACGAGTGTCTGAGTCTGAAGATGTGTCTTTGGGATGCTGAACTTGCGAGGGAACTTTTGTGGAATGTGCGGTCGATTTCTTGAAGTACGGGGATGCTATTATGTCCTCGTCTTTTGGAATGCTTGCAGTCTTGTCCTCGACTGATGGCACGATTACAGCCTCTGGGGCTACCTGAATTTTCGGTGATGGCGGTACTGTGAGGGTAGGGGACTTAATATCCCCATACTCCATTTTAGCAAAATGTTCTTCAGAGGACGACCGGCGCCCTGCAGGTTGAACGGGAAGTCTCGGAGCCCTCAGCACAGGTACCTCCTCCTCCGATGCTGGCGGCTGCGAGATTGTTTGTGGAAATTTGGCATGCCTTGCGTCAAGAGTGGCAAAATCCTCATCTCTCCGTGGGTAGTCCATTTTGGCATTATCTTCTTTCTTTTGCCCCTCTGTATATTCCTGCTGCATCTTCTCCTCCTGCCCACTTTCTTCTTCATCATCCTCCTCATCACTTTCTTCTTCCTCTTCCTCCTCCTCTTCATCCTCTTCCTCCTCTTCTTCCTTCTTCCCTTCTTCATCTTCATCTTCTTCCTGAATATCCTCCATGTCACGAGCTCTCTCATACACCTCATCGATATCTTCATCAGTGTACAACTCTTGCACTTCCCTGCCCTCGTCTTCATCCACTACTCTATCATCGATTCCTTCCTCATTCACAAACACCCTCTCCTTCTCTATATACCTCACTATCGGAAACCCAGACTCCGTGGTATAGGCATCTGTCTTAAACTCGTCCAGATTCAACTGAAACCCTAGTTGGTGTCTCAAATCCCGATCCGTTCGCTCCACAGCATTGCACTCATCACGATAGCCACTCGTGATGTCGTCATCACCAACGAATCCCATGGCACCATGACCATCGACTTCGATCATGGTCGCTGTACATGTGCTCTCAGTGGCTTCATCCAAAAACTCATCATCATCATCCCGAGGAATGAGCTCAGAGTTTCTAGCAGCACTCCTCTGATCTAACAAGTCTTTCACAGTCTGTAAAGTTCTCAAAATGGTTCTCTCTGGTGTAAGAGGCACCACAAAAGTTTCTACCACATTCTGCTCCCACTCTTCATCATCGTCATCGTCACCTATGCCTTCCCCTTGCCCTGTTGTCTCCCTTTCACTCATATCCATATATTCATGTGGATGATACTCACGCCCATCCATGTTTTTGATGTCTTCTTTCTCCTCCTCTTTATCTTCCCTAGAAAACTGTGAATACACAAAACGAAAATCTGAGGGCTTGTTCTTCACTTCGGGAGGGTACACATATTCGCTCCCTGGCTCCCCACTGTCACCTACAACAAATGTGTCCTCTGAATCAGAACTGTGGCTGCTTTGGGCTCTTCGGTCGAGCCCTTGCACTGCATTGGAATGCTCGTGTTTGCTGTCCGGATCACCTGGTTGAGGGGTCAGTTTACTTCCGTCGTACGCTGACCCATAGATGTCCTTGTTGGACTCTGTGTCTGTCGGTGTGTTTGCTTCGCTATCACTGAAGTGATAAAAGTCTTTTTGGTCCACGGGTGAACCCAGTCCCTCAGCATTCAAAGACGTATAGGATTTGTACGCTCTCAAATCAAAATTACTTTCATTGTCATCTACATCATACTCAACATTATCATCATCATCTTCATATTTCACCTCTTGACCAAAAGCTACACCGCCACCTTCGCTGACAATTCTATCTCTGAAGAAAGCTTCTCGTTCTTCCTCACTCCTCCTCCTCTTATTTGGTGCATAGGCGTATCCGTCACTCACAGGCCGTTTGGACTTGACTGGATTAGGACGTAACCCGGAGGTCAAAGGTTGACTATGCACCGGACTTTCGTCACTCTCTTTGGAGACCTGGCGTGTGATAACAGTTTGTACTGATTCGTCACTTTCTGAATTACTGTCCTCAACTTCCACACGAGTTGAAAAAGTCTGAGCAAAACTATCAGGCACGATTTGGTCACCCTCTCTCTCTAATGGCACACCTACCTTATCACCGCTATGTCTCACATCAGCGCTTCCGTGTACCTCACCTTGTTCGGTGTCTCTATTATACGGAATTTCACTCGTATACTCCTCTGAAATATCCGAACCCACAACAATGGACGACAGCTGGTCTACACTACTGCCGTGTCGTCGAATGTGTTCATAGTAATCCTCGTCTGTCAGAAAATCACTAGGTTCTACACCACTACTCTCAAGATCATAGTCTCTCTCCGTACGGCCATGATCGTCTGCTGTGACAGGAGAGGCGACAGCGTCGTTACAGGTAGACCCGTCACCCGAGAGCCTACTTCCTGTAATGGTTGGGTAATCCGGTTTAGCAGCCTGTGTTGTGTTTACGTCTGTTAATCTCGCCGCATGCCTTTCTAGGTCATGAATGCTACGACTGCTGCTGCTGCTAGAGCTAATGTGAGAATCAAGCCTTTGCTGTGAATGCAAAGAAGGCTCGTCGTCCGCGCTACTACTGGGAGGCCTAGTTAATATGGGGGACGACCATGCTGTGACATTCGTGGCCGTCCTACCGAATGGAGAGGTCGTAAATCCCACACCTCCACCAGGTGACAATTGTGTAGTGTTGCGACTGTCCGAATTGGGAATAAGTCCATGTTTTCTCTCTTCGTACTCCAAATCATACTCCACCTCTCTATCACGGTTTCGGAATCCGTAAATACCTCGTTCGCTCCGACTGCTATTTGTACTGTCACCTTCGCTTGAAGTTGTCATATCATCTGAGTCTTCTTCCATTATAGGCTCCAGCACGGAGCAGCAGTAAAGTTCTTCATCCGAGTCCAGCTCTCGAGGCTGGATATCGTCATCTTCATCGAAGTGATCACCCCCATATTCACGACGATAGTACCTCTCATGAGATAAGATGAGAAATTCATCACCAGTGTCGTCGTCATCGACGTCAATGCCTTGAGAATGTCTGTTGGCCTCCGATCTATCGTAGTCGTCGTCGACTTGGAACGGTTGGTAGTTCTCGTCGTCGAGAATGTTCCGGTACTCCTCTTTGCTGTTGTTGTGGTTGCTGTTGGCGTTGTTACCACCGCTGTCGTTGCTGATGTTGAGAAATAAGTCACTGTCGTTGCCCTCCTCTCCACCGGCAACTTCTACATCTTCTATACTAGAGTCCGTGATATCCGCAGCTTCACAGTTTACCTGCTCTGTGTCATTGTTATGATAAGCAGCCACAAAAGCGGACGGGTCTGTTTCACTATTTTTAACACCAGCTTCTGCCTGTGAATCAGAGCTGCTAGCTGGTGGGGGTTGCCACTGCAAGGTGGAGAATAATCGATCGAAATTTGTCGTGTCGCCGCTCTCTTGTTGATGTGTAGCACCATCCAACGGCGCACCTGGGGATACCGAACGATCAATGGGACAATCAGAGAGCGTATTGCTACTGGAAGATGAGAAATGAGGTTGGGAAACCCCCGTGGTTTCCCCAGCCGAGCTATTTATTCCCGTGTCCACATCTGTGATGTTTTCGGTGTCATCCCCGTCCAAAGGCAGATCCACGGGCACACGTATGATGGGTTTCAGGCTGGTCAGCTGAAATCCGATCCCTCCCGTGGTCACACGGCCCCTGGCTGCGCCGTCGGCCAAGGACGTGACTCTTTGTGCTAGTGTCTCTCTTTGTTGCTGCGACATGACTGGAATGTGTGTACGTGAGGCCGCAGCCTGCTGTGTAATCCCGGTAGCTCCACCTGAAGGTGACGAAAATAAAGATGACGAGGTCGACGATGAAAACGGTGAGCCACCGAGGAGACGTCTTCTCTTCTCCTCGTCACCGTCTTCACTGGCCGCTTTATCCAACATCCGCCAGGAAAACATGATTGTGATTATGGTAGCAATGGCCGCTGTCAGAAACCTCTCAAAGGCGCTATCAGACACCGGTGGGACGCCCCCACCACCTTTTGGCAGCCACCGATCCATTTTTCTCATACTTCAGATAACAATGAAATGGCTTAGACTGAAAGCACCGTTACGCCATAATGACACGCTCTGTAATCAGAGGGTGGGGTGGGAGATAAACACAGACCAACTCTTAAACCAAACCTCGCGTCGCCTCGTCTAATCTAATGAGTCGTAATCCATTTTTTTTTAAATTTTTTACTTTCTTATCAAGCTCGAAGTTTAAACCAGGAACTGTTTAAATGTGAATGCAAAACGTCTCATTTGTTTTACGATTCTCCAGGTAAGTCACTTGCGCTGTGGGATTGTCGCTGTTATCTCGTGTCATTTAACATATGACATGTTCAAGTATTGCAACGTTTGTACACACTAGGCTTGCTGTACCATGTACATCCTCTTCTTCTGTCTGAGCCAAAAATCTACCCCCTCCTCTTTCCGGATCACCTACTCCAATATTATGATCAGGTCCCTAGTGTGTGTATGTTTAACTGTGCATAACGTTTGCCCAGATCTGTCCCCATTCGTCATCTCTGCAAACCTATTTTTCTGTAGTTACACCCAGGTCAGGGCGGTGTTGTTGGTTTAGGTGAAGCCCGCAGCAAAAAAGAAATTCCAACACAAATCGGGCCTTGTGAAATCACCTGTTCGCACTCCCCTTACTCTCTCGCTCTTTCCTCTTCCTCTATTCTGCAACACTATCTGGTTTGTTATAGTTAAGGTCTGTCTATGGTGTCCCCAATTCGTCCCAAGGGCACAAACTGTCTCTTCCTTCGCGAGGCACATCAAAGTTTTTTTACCTTCACGATGTTTAGAGACGCAGGCTCACAGAGGCAGACTCGAAAAAACAAAAAACTCCACCGTTTTTGCAAGTTTTCGAAAAGGTGTCTCCCCTGTCGTCGTTATCCCAACTCGTTGCGTCCTAAGCTGACCTTCTAAACAATGTTTTAGATTGACTTAAGAACTGTCAGTGTCAGCTTTCAGTGTCTTTCTATCGCGTCCTCTCAGTCCGGTTTCCCACGTTACCACAAGCTCATGTAAGCTACACTCTCATGAGTACACCTTTATGTATGTAAAATGTACACCTACACCGTCACACAGTATGATTACATACTATTGGGGAAATATTCAAGTCACGGTGAATGTCTCCTTTCAGCTCGTGTGCACTCTTCCGTCACCAGCAGTACGTTGACAAACGGTGACAAGAAACACCTTTTCTATACTATAATAAAACGTCTTTCATTTACTCTAGTCTTACGTATCTTCTTGGTGTTATATAAAGGTCTGTTTCTCTTTTTAAGCATGCATGCATTCCAGCCTAGTCATTACTTAACAGTCACGCTGAACTCTTAAGATCTATTGAGACGTCAGCAGCGTATATAGATGTAATAATAGTGGCTTTTCACTGCAAGCAAAAGAGGGCTGGAGAATTTCTTTATCGTATTAGTGTATTTCTACACAGTGTCGTGTCTTTTTCCAGGGACAGTTTGGTTTTTTTTTGGTGGTTGTTGTTGCTGCTGAAGATGCAGCGATACTGACCAAATTATCGACTTAAAGTTGCTAGCTGCTAATTTGCTTCGTCACAGCACATTAGTATGCTAGAATAAACCTTGGAGTGACGACACATAAATCACAGCTCATTAGAGATTAGAACAGTATTACTACTAACTAGCACTCCATTCATGAGAATGTCGTTCGTTTCGTAGCGTTCTCCGGTCCAGAATTTCCAGAAGTAAACTGGAAAACGAAAGACCGGCTGCGGTTTTTCATTACAGGAGAGTTACGTTCTCTTCAAAGTATCGATCTGTTTACATCAGTGTGCCGGGCCTCGTCCTTCACTTGCTACTCCTTATTACTAAATTATTATTCCACTGTGGCTGCTTCGCTGGTGTCGCGAGCGGCGATCTTCACAGTCTGTGTGTGACAGTGCAAGGCAAGAAAAACAATGGCGTTGCTACAGTTTTACACAACTGTTAATAACACGTATATAAAATAATAAACACAGTAGAAGTGCCTAATCTGTATGAAAACGTTATCTCACTTGTTGTCCTTGATATTGTTTCTAAATATGTTTGCTAGATTCCAGAAAATGCTTTTAGATTCCTGCAGTATATCCTCTGGCACAGACGGAGTGTTTTGTGTTCTATTCTTACTTAAGACATTCCTATGAAAATTCCAGCAAAAGTTATAGCCCTGGAGTGCACGAACCACACTAATTCTGTCTGTAACAGTCCGCAATCTTAGACCGTTATAACAGCACAGTATCCGAGGGCAGTAAGAGGAAGTATCCACAGTTCCAGTCTTCCAAGCGTGTTACAAAATGAAGGTGTGGCTGACCAAAGAACGGTAGTAGCTCCGTCGATCTACCCTGCTGCAGCATGCATGAATGGGCTCAAATGCCAAACAGTATTGTATAGGTCTCCTTTGTACTGGGAAAATATTCTAGTCTTGAATGAATGCCTTATCCTCGCCCGCCCGCACTCATCTCATGTTTTCCTTTTATCAGGGTACCCTGTGCCTTTTGAAAACAGCTGACATTCAGTTTGTCATACTGTTACACACAGGCGTGTTTGACCCCAGTTGTAACTGTGGGTTTAAGGGTAATAAAAGAAATACAGAAGTGCCGTACACTAAATTAAAAGCTAACTGAAACTGTGAGCACAACACAAGTCAACAGAGCCAACCGTGCCACTCCCACATCCTCGTGTTTATTTTGGGAACACATGCGGACTTAATGTCCACAGAGCTCTCTAGTCTACATTGGGTTGTAATCTGGTGCACTCCGAACCGATTCACATACGGTGCGATTCGATATAGCTTGCTGCATACTTCCTTCCAATGATTTCAACGTTGACTCTAAAAGGGATTCATGCGCTGGTATTTGGTTGCTAGAAGCCGTGAGATAGATTGGTCTAGCGCCAGCCACACCATCTTGTTACAGCCCTAGAGTAGCTGAAATTGTAATTATCTCAGCCAAGCCCAGACAAAATGCCATTAACCGAGAAAGTAGCCCAAGAAGGACCAGCTGAAGAATGATGTTCCCGGAAGTTGTTTCCTCGATTAAGTACTTCGAAACGTAATTGTTATCCACACGTCCAGCAGATGCCCGTTGCGGATCCGTTCAGCTTTGATGGCCGACACGTCTTCCCAGTGTATCGATGCAATTATCCAAGAGTAGAAGTCTTTAGCCGAAAATAACAAAAATGTCCTGAATCAATTTGGAGATGTAATAAAACGTCATTTGTGTTTTAATTCAGAGCCAACCCCCCTTCTGACTCGGTCCATCAGATGAGGGAAACTGATATGCTCCAAATAGAACTGTCGTAATCCCTATTTGACCAAAGCTTGCTGCCGTGCCCGGTATGCAAATTATTACATTCAACAAACTTAAAGGGCTAGCCAAACACGTGAAGTGTCCCCATGGCCTATATTTTGCTCCTCAGTAATCCTGGTATTGATTGAGATCAGAGAAGGGGACAGACACTTCGTTGTTATCTGCACAAAGTCGCATCTGCGCAAACCCAAACAAGGTCTGGGAACATGACAGTTTTGTATGCGTGTAGGGATGCATGCAAAACGAAGTTAAGCCGAAATAAAGTTAAAGGCAATGAGGCAAAAACTGACCAGTCTCGTTAGAAAATATGGCTCACACAGAAAGTTACAGCCATCACTGGTGCACGAAAGGGGTGTCTGGTGACGTCATGTGCAACATGGATGCTCATCCGGGTTTTGCATTACACTTGTTGCGTGCAGCCGAATGCCGTCAGCTCATGGGTTTATGGAACAGACCCAAGATATCTGGACCTGCCGATAATGTTCCCCGGCACGCAAAGGAGAGAATCCAAATGTCTCCGCTTGCACGTTTTCCCGAAATTACAGATGCAGACATCCGACAGTCCAACTCTGGCTCGAGTCTGTCTGTTGAAACGAAAAGTTGTAATGAAGAAGCAAATTGACGATTTCTGTGGTTAATTTCAACTCTATTATATCTTTAAGTTCTCGAGAAATACCAATCATATCCCTAAAAGTTTACGTGTGAATGATGAAGCGGATTTTGTGATTCTGTGATATGAATGAAAAATCACCACCACTCTATGAATTACTGATAATATTATGCCTCTGAAAATGCAAGGCTATACCTGTCTTATTACAAAATCACCTACGAAAGTTTTACAAATTAATGCTAACGCAAACTTTCGATTCGCAGCAGGCGAGGAATACAATATTATCCAAGAAAGCAATAAAGAGGCGAGAATTTTTCTTGCTACTTTCGTCTCTTCCTCCAAAGTACGATCCAGCCAAAGAAACCAATACTATCTCATGTGCGATTAAGATTCCCCGAATCATTCAAGGAACAGCCAATAAACCAGAAAACAGGAATTATTATGGCAATCTCCTTCTTCGTACTTTTTCAAGTTCTATCCTCCAGATGAAACTAGTCATTTGTCATAAGCGATTACGGGGGTCCTTATATCGTTTGAGGCCTTTAGCCAGGGATCCTCTCCTTTCACGGCCTCTATTATAATCACTGACCACCACAGACATTTTCATCTCGAGGAGAATCGCGATGGACATGTTCAGCGGGTGATGGTAACACAATTTCGTTCGAAATGGTGTGGTGATGGAAGGCGAGCAGGGGCGGGTCTAGGGATTCTGCCTGGGAAAAAGTGGGGAAGGATGGGGGAGAGGGGGAACTGATTTAGAAAGGATAAATGTACAGCAACGCAGCTTCTCACCGGTCACAGTAAGAGACAGACAGATAATAACGAATAGAGAGAGGGAGTGAAATTTTCTTTTTTTTTAAGCCTACGTTTTTATGTTTATAATTCGTCCGTCTGTCTGCCTGCCTGTCCCAGAGTGACTGCTTTCGTGGGTACCCCCACCCCCACCCCACCCCCATGCCCTTCGTCCAGATCCGCCACTGGCGAAGAAAGGAGACGGTGATAGATCGTTTTGACCGAGGGCCTTCATGATGACGGGTGACACTGCTGGACAAGAATATTAGCGGTGAGGGAGGACAGCAGACCATCCGTAAGAGCAGGACAGCTGAGCGAGGAGGAGATCGCCTACATGTGTCCCTTACACATAAAACTTGATGTTTGTCCTTCCTTCTACCCCCTGTTNCCCCCGGCCCCAAAAGCCTTGTGTGTCCCAGCTATTGCCTCCCTTGACTAGTTTATTTCAAAAATTATGATACAATACCACCTCAAGAACTCGAATTTCTAGGCATCGGCTCGGAAATCAGAACAAGTTCTTGAAGCAAAATGTATATAAAATTATAGAGCAAGAAGCCGCAGCTTTGCAACGAGTACACGAGGAATTTAAGTACATGAGGTTCAATCTCGTGAGGTTCTATGGTATTATTATAATTCTAGGGTGTTCCTCCTGTCGGGAGTTCCAGACTCTCCGAGAGAAGATTTGGCCAGAGGCATCAGACGTCAATACCAAACTGTGAAAAGATTCTTTTGAACCTGCAGAGGAGCGTCGACTCTACCAACAGAGCAAACATGAGTGCATGACACCAAACGAAGAAGAAGAAGAAAAAGAAGAAGAAGAAAAAGAAGGAGGAGGAGAAGAAGAAGAAGACTGCGCCCCTCCCGCCATCTAAAGAGGAAAAAAAAAGACACGCAAACCCATGTACCCCTTCATTTAACCCCTCCTTCCATACTTCTCCTCCAGGCTACAGGCTACTGGAACACGAGGAAAAGAAAAAAAAGAGAGATCAGAATAATGCAGGACAAGAGGTAAAAAGAAAGCAGGAGTAAGAGTCTTAGAGGGGAAAGAGACAGATGGCCCTGTACAAGACACATGTCATTACTGGCTAGGCGGATTTAGTGAGAGAGGTGTAAACGCGGCCAAGAAAAATGGAGAAAGACCAGGCAGATGGATCCGTACCGGATGCCAATTTTCCCGCATGTGCCGGATTTCCGGATTTGGAAACTCGCAGATGTGTGAAGTTCTCAGATTCAAAGAAAAAGATTTGTTCTTAAAAGCACTCTGCTCTGAGGGTTATTTGAAGCATCTGGTGTCGTAAACACTAGAAAATAAGTGTCAAATAATATACAGCTGTGTCCATTTAATGTAAATAATGCTGATTTTTGTTTTCATGTAGGTGACTCCAAATTTATGGTATCTACCGCACATTTTTCTGGACTGGCTAAATGTTAAGTTGTTAATCTGAGGATATAGTCTATACATTAACACGCTTTGACAGTGTTATCCAAGAACATCTAACCTAGGTGGGAAATACCTACCAAATTACGCAGACAAAGAAGGCAGAGATAAGTGTTTTGAAAGAATTGATGGCTAATTAAGGGGGGAGGGGGCGGATTGTCGGACTTGCGGCAGGGAAAGGGAAGAAAAGAAGTGTGCTGTGTGAGTTGGGGAGGGGGAAGAGGGGGAGGGAGAACATGAAAAGCAACCAGGAGATGGTCTGTCTGTGGAAAGTGAAAGAGAGAGACAGAGAGTGACCTAGATGCATGGGCCCTTACAGACAGACAGACAGACAGACAGACAGACAGACAGACAGACAGACAGACAGACAGACAGACAGACAGACAGACAG
>JAWQUT010000244.1:941631-966138 GCA_033807755.1 Ellobium chinense
GGGTCAGAAGCCGCCGCCACTGTCTGTAACTATCTCATTATAAGCCGCGATAGAAAGGGTAAATGAACTATCGAACTACAAGTATCAGTAACCTGTTTTCTTGGAAAAGTGGGCTACCCAAAATCTACTGACCTCACAGTGAAGAAGGTGCTCGATAAAAAAATAATGAACACAGGAGAGTCTCGATGTAAATTATGCCAAGGGGTATGGAATAAAAGTATACTGAGGTGTTCCAACACAAGTATTATTAAGGTATACTTAATATCGAGGTCCACCTAGGTAATGAAATTGTTGAGTAATAATGAATCCGTGCATGTGAAATTCACACTTCATACGATGGGAAAGTTATTAAATAAGTACTTAATATCGAGGTTTTCCATATAGTTTATTTTATAGTAATAATAGGTGCTTATTAATGTCGCATCCACGCCAGTGCCTTCAGGCAATTTTCAGATTATCACTCCGGCAGGCCAGATCATTCAAGAACATTATCAGCTTCCTGGGGAGCACACAGTACCTGACCATTTACAGGCACTGGTCACCTGGCTTCGGACAACATCTGTCACCACCTACAAATACGGTATCTTTAAATCAGTGCTATTCTGAATTACCTTAGTGGTCATGAAAGCCCACGATTGAGAGACAGTAAACATGACTGAGAATTTAGGTTATTTTGAACGCTGACTTCTGTGAAACGTATAGTCTGTTTGCGTATAAGCGCAAATCAAGGTACACCACTTAAGCGGACACTAATATGTGACAGGTTGAACTAAGATTGATTGGAGTTGAGGCGCAACAAACGACGCTAGTCTTTCAGTTTAATCTATACAGCATTATACATCTTCATCAAAATTAATTCAGTGAGCGCGCAGATCATCCACCCCCAACCCTCACCCTCCTCCTCTCCTCCCTCCCTCCCCCCCAAAACATCCCATTCACACACCATACACATCATGTGTGATTAGTTGATTGCTTAGAGACCAACATCATGTTCTTCAAAATCATGTTAGTAATGATTCTACTCTCGTTAACTGGAGCAGCGTTGCCGAATGACTAGGGCTTTGAACTCAAGATCTAAAGGGTCATGGGTTCGAATGCCGACCACTGCACTGTCGTGTTGTTAGTGCCCTACGCTACACTTCATTCACCACTTTACTGTCTATCCGTCTGTAGAATGGGTAAATATGCACCTTTCAGACTACTTGTTGTGTATTTGGGGGGTGGTGCACGGGGAGGGGGGGCTGAGGGGGGATGAGAAAAAAGAGATTAGATGCAAAAAGTACCGAGATCTGAATTTGGACCGTCCTGTTTGTTTATTTGTTTGTTTGTTTGTTTGTTTGTTAGTAAGTAAAAATGGGATGAGTGGCCAGGTTATGGAGATAAAATTCATGAACACTAAACTTTCCAGAAAACGAAAGCAACAACAGCAACAGAATGTAGCCCAGGGCCCTTCGAGTTTCACGAAGTAAAACAAAGCGAATTTTCCAAATACATTATCCGTTACACCATTCACTTCCTACGCCTCTGATAAACCTGCACCATAACTCCATACTTGACATGCTTCCTACCCATTCTACTTCCGCCCCTGTTATAATATAGTAATATAAACACATGATACCACACCATGCAAATTTCAGGCCTAAATATTACACAAGCATGGTTCATAATATTCAGACCTCTACCTCATCAGTATTTCTCGTCGGTTATTAAAATCAATAATCCACATGGTTATGTTGGACCTATTTTTACAACACAGAACATGCTCTGACAGTAAAAGCACCCTATCTAAAACTGGGAAGTGCAATCGACAAATAAATCAGCACAATTGTCAGACCACTTCAAGAACACGTTGTGGTGCTCAGAAACGGTAACTCCCATGTTTGGTGCAATATTCGTTTAAGCCTAAGTCATAACAATATCCTTTGTGGCGATACAACCTTGTGGCACCGTGAGGACGAACTTAAGAGAAGGCAAGCGTAGGCGGTTTGCATGATATATTGTTCTCTTCTGTGTGACTTTTTTTATATCGATCCTTATCATGTGTCTCAAATACGCTGACATAGGACGACATGCATATGTGTAAATCTGGTCCAAATAAAAATACAAAGGGGAAATTCCAGCCTTGAGTCAATACAAAACAAGCTTAGTTGCTGAAAGCAGACTATTACAAAGACAGAGAGGGCAAATGGAAGAGTTAGTTTTGCACACCGGAAACACTTTTTTCAGACACGCCCAGATGACTAAGATATGACGTTCTTTTTTAGTATAGATAGAAGCCATATTCTCTGAAACGGTGAATCTGCTATTCTGAGCTGCTAGATCACAATATATCGCTTTTCTTTTTCTTCCCTTTTTTTTTTTAAAGTCCCCAAAGATCTTTTTAATCCCAAACTATTCCCTGTTTTTCCACAGACCAATACGCCCTAGATTTCGAGATTGGTGTGAGGTACGAATAAACATGTGGTTCACTTTATATCTAAGATTCAGATGACCAGGTCATCAGTTGCTCATCTTCTCGTCACAGAAGGGACCCACGCTCTAACGATTGCTTTGGTAATTACTGGTCCTCTGTAAATGTCATTCCGCCATTGTCTGCCTGTCTGTCTGTCTGTCTGTCTGTCTCTCTCTCTCTCTCTCTCTCTCTCTCTCTCTCTCTCTCTCTCTCTCTCTCTCGTGTTAAGTGCCTTTTCGCCTTTTCACATAGCTTTCGCCTAAGATAGGGTGGTCAAAATAATGTTGCATGTCAAGTTTGTTTGCTGCAATCCAGGGCAGTACAAGACACACTGAACTTTGGACTTCCTCTTTATTGAACTAAGCCCCACACGATCAGCTATGATAAACAGATTACTGATAATCACTGCTGTTTTAGGAAACACCCACGCTAATTTTCTTCCTTCTTCTCCTCCTCTCTCTCTCTCTCTCTCTCTCTCTTTCTCTCTCTCTCTCTGTCTCTCTCCTCTCTTTCTCTCGTTTCCTAATCGTTATTTCTTTCACTCTCTCTCACGCAGTCACTAACACGCACACACGCACGCACACACACACACGCACGCACGCACACACACACACACACGCACGCACGCACGCGCGCACATACACACACACACACACACGCACACACATGTATACACACACAGAGCTCAGGAACATATACTCTTTACATTTAGCCCACTGTTAACAACAGTTATCGTCTAATCTGTTGTAATCACATACATTCCACTGCTGATGTCATCGCTATAACATAGGGCTCAAATGTAATGAAGGATATTGAGTTAACCTAGTCTAGTTGAAAGACGGTCAATGGCCACAGATTTTAATGTACGCGGTAGACAGGCAAGCTTCATTCCAGAAAAGACCAAAACCGCATCGATCACTCCCNGCAGGCAGGCAGGCAGGCAGGCAGGCAGGCAGGCAGGCAGGCAGGCAGGCAGGCAGGCAGGCAGGCAGGCAGGCAGGCAGGCAGGCAGGCAGGCAGGCAGGCAGGCAGGCAGGCAGGCAGGCAGGCAGGCAGGCAGACAGACAGACAGATAAAACGAACTCTGATAACACAATCATCCTTTAGATTAAACAAAGAGGGCGTGTTATCAGAAGATTTGTGTTATCCAGAGTGCTTTTTATAAAGAACAAATTAGCTGGGGCTGTTGAATAAAAGTCTGCTAAGCATGGATTTGTGTTAAGACCTGTTTGTGTTAACGAAGTTTCTCTGTACATTTTCTTCTCCTTTCCTTCTGTGTTCACCGAGTCTGCTTTTTGAAAATGTTCTTCCATTTTCTCTAACTTACGACTTAAACTAGAGTGACGCAGTTTCCTACTTTGTATCCGACAAAATGGCTGACAGAATGTTTAAGTTTCTTGCCATTTATTTACAAAAGCTAGGCGCAAACCCTGGCTCAAGGTATTTCTCCTGCCCCTCCCCTACCCCTTGCTCTTTCTACCTCTCTTCTTAACTACTAGTGCTTGGTTTTCTCTTTCCCTATCTCTCCACCCTAACACTTTCAGACTGTCGATGACACTTTATCACAATGTCAGGAGCACGGAAATAAGGTGCCATTCCACAGGGCTGTGGTCAAGCGGTTTCTTCTGCATAGAATATAAAGTATTCTGTTTTTCAACAGATGCTCTGACAAAATGGAAGGTGCGATGAAACACACTTGAATTTCAATCACGTCTACGGTCTTAATTCTATCTTCCAGCTTCCCACTTTTCGCCACAAGTTACTTTTCCATCCGTCTCCCTATTTCCCCCTTCCCCTACACAGGTAGTTTTTTTTCCGTTTCCACGGTGAAGGGAGTACTTTATACGGTGTTCATCCTTTTACGACCGATTATACGAATAAGCACAATGTAGGTTACAAAGAATCATTCATAATTGATGGTGGTCCGATGGTGTTGGGTCACTGATCAATGATCGATTCCAGAAAGCAGTTGTAGACGTCTAAATCTACCTCATCCGCGTCCTGTGCTCGAAGTCGGCATGGAACCTACTAGCCATGTGGCTTACTACAGTTGTTCAAATTCTAGTGATAGTTAATGAATTTGCGTAAACACTTTACGGGCGTAAAATAAAAGTTCTAAATATAGACAAAACTATCACTATGCTACATTATCACATCGATAACTTAATCAATTCCCGATCTCTCTCTCTTTCTCTCTCTCTCTCTCTCTCTCTCTCTCTCTCTCTTCTCTCTCTCTCTCTCTCTGTGTGTGTCTCTGTGTGTGTCTGTCGTGTGTGTGTGTCTCTCTCTCTATCTCTGTTTCTCTCTCTGTCTCTGTCTCTTCGCTCTTTCTCTCTGACTCACTTAACATCTATCATGTATCTTTCCTTCCCGTCCTTCCTCTCTCTCTTTCTCGCTCTCACTCACTCTCTCTCTCTCTTTCTCTCTCTCTCATTCTGGGTTCTCTTTCCCTCTCCCACTGAGCTTCTTTCGCATACTTGTCGACGCAAATCCAGTAAGTTTTAAGCCAAAAGGAAGGGTATTGTTTTGCCCCACAAACCTTTCTTGCTTCCTTCTCTTATTCGCCTGTCTCAATTTCGCTTCAAACAAGGTCTAAAAATACGAGCACGCTACCAGCTGTTACTGACAGTGGCGTTGCCAAAGGAAGGCCAACCTTTCGACCAAAGACGATGGGCAAAAAAAACACTCATGGGCGACAACTTCCTCATATGATAAATACCACCGGAAAACGTTCAACACAAAATAATCTAATCTGCAAAACATATAACCACTCTCTCTTCCAAAACCTCTTATCTCCAAATTTCTAGCTACGCCTCTGATTGTTGAGATTTTCTAAACACCGCGTCTTGTTTTCCCAAATACCTCCCAGATTTTCGACCAGACTCTAAACAAACATCTCTACAACATCGACAAATGTAAGCCCTGGACGTCAAAGCTACCGTCAACATACGCCCCCCTCCTCTAAACGCTGTCCAAAATAGACAAGCCGAAGACATTCTTGAGAAACGCCACCTGCTGGATGAAGGCATTGTCAATATTGCGAGCTGCTGTCTCTTTGCCACCTGGACACAGGACGAGACAGTGATGTGTGGCAGTGTCAGTTATCCTGTATGCCTAGTCATCAAAGCACTGCAAGCCACAACTCCAACAATCATTACTTCCGCTTTCCACGTTTTCATTGTCTGAGGGATATGATTGGCTGATAACATTGATTTTTATAATGATGCAAGATTTGATGACGCAATCACACTAATTTGTACAGTTGTATTTTGCTTAAACTGAAAATGAGCTTAGTGGTAGTCAACTTAATAACCCTCATGATGCTGTCTGTAATAGAATATATTCTACCGTCCACTCGCTACAGTTGAATGCGGCAACAGAATACACACGCACCTCCTTGCCGACCGCTGGGTGCGGTGGTCGAATGTTGCAGTCCAGTGTCAGCTGATCAGCCAGCAGACAACACGTGCAGCGGTAATTATCCGTAACAATGATCACATGGCCAGCGGGAGGCTTGACCCGAGATGCCTAGCGCTACACGAGTTAAGAACGGTCTATGGGTATCAGCAAATGAGAGCAGAGGTCGACCTTCTGAACCCAGCCCAGAGCCTTAATTATAAACGCGGCACTGCGCTTACAGTACAACAGAACAGTGTGGTCTAATGGTTACGGTGTCCGACTCCAGATTGAAAGGTCCTGGGTTCCACACTCGTATTGGCCTAATATTATGTAAAGGTAGCAGGACGGAAACAGACCTCTAGTTAGCTTTCGTAAAACGATTCCTCAGGTGGAAACGGCTTGGAATAAAGTTCTGATAGTTTACTGCCTCACTTGTGAATAATGTATATATCAAATAGTGATATTAAAAAAGTAGGATGTAACAACGTTGAAATGTCTGGGTTTTTGCTCCCAAAAAAAGTGGCCCTTTTTTTTAAAAAATGACTCCAATTACCAGCTTAGGCGACTGAGTTTTAGTGACGTTCGCTCATACTGCCTGTACTTGGAACCTCCATATGATGTCCACCTGTCTAGCACCACCGCTAACACCCTTTCCCAGCTATTAAACAAGAAAAACACTTCATTAGAGGATCACAGAGCCTTCTTGCTAATCTGGAATGACGCAAGAGCTTTTTATTCTGGGGTTTTGATTTAGCTCATCACAATTTATGGTTTAAAGGCTGTCTGTCTAGTTTGATGATTTAAGTCTGCCATAAGGCAGTTCTAAGCCTGCGACCAGATTAGACCGAAAACCAGCTGGAAGTTTTCTCAATATTCTGACGTACTGAGAACTTGGGCAATAACGATGGGATCTCTTATCATAGTAAGAATCACATTAACTCTGCATGTTGAACGCTACTAGAGGTACATTAAGCGCCGATGAACCCAATAGCATCCTGTTCTCAGCATCACGTTCACGTTATGTTTATATTGAAAACTTGCGCATTAACGATGGGATCTCTTATCATAGTAAGAATTGCATTAACTCTGTAAGTTGAACGTTACTATAGGTATATTCAGCACCGATGCACCCAATAGCATCCTGTTCTCATAAACACAGGCAATAAGATTGCTTATTATTCTGAAGTCAGGGACCCCACTTGACCTGTACAGTGGGATCATCTTCTCACGCTCCCAAAGTTTGCATGCACATTTGTTACGCTCCTGCAAAGCAAGAAAAAACAAACAAACAAAAAACGTCGATATCCAATAACACATAATAACACCTCCATCCTGGTGGTTGGCACAATTTATTTGCTCACGTCCCTGAAAAGAAGCGNGAAGGGGGTGGGGGTGGGGGGTGGGAATGAACGTGTCAGTGAAAGATAACTCTGGGGCCTTTCAAATGGCAATTTTCCCTTGCTATTCCTGGTTAATCCCCGCTCAAACGCTTTCTGCATCCCCATTTCCCGTCATGATGGAAGACAGATGTGTTAAAAACGTGCGGTCTTGAAGATCAAAGTATACGAGATGCAGAGCGCTAGAATAGATGGCGTAAAGACAAATTATTCTATTTTTTTTTTCGGCTTTTTTTTTTCTATTCCTTGACAAAGAAAATTATGAATTTCTGAACTTAACATGGGGCAAAANNGAAGTGGGGGGGGGGGGGGGGGGGGGGGGGGGGGGGGGAAGAGGAGAAGGAATAATTGGGGTATGTGGAGGGGAACGCAGTCTTTCACATTGTCGCGCAACGAAAGCAAGGTATAACTCATATAACTAATAAATAACGATTATACAGTGCTTTGTTGTTGCATGAAAGCTTCCGCGAGTACACCTAGGAACATAGGCATATGAATCATCTTTATAATAATATGGTTATCTCCCCTTCATTTTTTCCTTAATTTCGAGGGCAAGTGAGACTAGATCGCCTAGGACACCCTATAAAAGGTCCGTGTTTTGAACGCATACCAGGATTTGTATGTACACAAAGACAATAATAATACGTTATCTCGTTCAAAGGAGATGCGAGTCATGTAAGGAGAATTTCTTTTGAGAACCTGGGACCATGGCCTACATTCTGGTAACTGTTGATTGATGCGGGATTGAGACCCCTTTTCGACAATTTTTCAAGGATATTTGACGTTTCACATACTCGTCTTTGCCGAGCTAAGAAATATGATGTTAGTTTTTACTGCAGAATGTGTATTTCTCCACCTTATAAAATCTCAAAGGTAACCATATAAACATGTTATGACGACAGAACATGTGACACCATGTCTTTCCAATATCGGATATGTAAACTCATGGGAAAGTCCAAATCTCCGTAACGTAATTCTTCTGTACACATAGACCGTGAGCAAAGTTTTGCATTGCTCATTAATCTTACCATCGCCCGCACTATCCTATCATACAAATACTGTTCTTAACTTTGTTATGTTCAGCACACATCAGCTGCTTTTTTTCTTTTTTGATGGATGGATGGATAGATAGACGGACGGACGGACGGACGGACGGATGGACGGATGGATGGATGGATGGATGGATGGATGGATGGATGGATGGATGGATGGATGGATGGATGGATGGATGGATGGATGGATGGATGGATAAGGCATGTCCCGTCTACACGTTGTTTCGTTTATGAGATATTATGTCTGATAGTGTATGATATCGGGATGTAACCCACATCTACTACAGCCATTTGTTAATAATGTACAACCTATGCGATAGCNATGTCTTTCCAATATCGGATATGTAAACTCATGGGAAAGTCCAATCTCCGTAACGTAATCTTCTGTATACATAGACCGTGAGCGAAGTTTTGCATTGCTCATTAATCTTACCATTGCGCGCACTATCCTATCATACAAATACTGTTCTTAAATGTGTTATGTTCAGTACACATCAGCTGCTTTATTTCTTTTTTGATGGATGGATGGATAGACTGTCGGACGGATGGACGGACGGACGGACGGATGGATGGATGGACGGATGGGTGGATGGATGGATGGATGGATGGATGGATGGATGGATGGATGGATGGATGGATGGATGGATGGATGGATAAGGCATGTCCCGTCTGCACGTTGTTTCTCTTATGAGATATTATGTCTGATAGTGTATGATATCGGGAAGTAACCCACATTTACTACAGCCATTCGCTAATAATGTACAACCTATGCGATAGCACAGTTGTTAAGAACACATCTGGGCACATATGCATGTGCTGTGTATTAAATTTAACCCTTTAACTACCAGCTATCAAAATGCATGATAAAGTATCCTATGTTCTATGCAAGCAGCGTATATCTCTGAACACCCCACGCAGTCTTTGCGTGTGTTTTTTCTTGGGTTTTTTTCCAGCAAAAATGGCAACTTTTATACTGGCGAGATTAAAAACAGATCAATCTACTTACTTCTGCAAGAACGATTCACTTCAATCCATCAAATCGATGTTCCCACATATTTTGCTGATGAGTGAGAGTTGCATTAAAAATAAAACAAATGATTATGGAACAAACAGCCAAACAGGCAATATGTATCTGCTTTCACGTGGGGCACCAGGTGGCCAGATCCTACGGGCACGAAATAATAAATTCTTAATGCCTAATTCCCTGAAATGTTATATCAAATCAGAAGACTTACGGATGAAAGTGAGCCCAAAAAGAAAGAAATCAATGGTGTCGGGAGTTGTCGAAACTCGTTGGGACCGGCAAACTTTTCTCCATTGATTTTAGCCAAGCCGGTCACACACATTGTGATGTGGCCAGGGTCTTTCACCGAATGTAAACCAAATGAATTCATCTTAGTAATGCATCTCAAACAATGGCACGGCTCAGAATTGATCGGTTGACTGTACCATCACAATATAGAAATAATGCTAGGGTGTTGGGTATCGATTTGATTCAGCGAACAGAGAGAAAAACAAACCAACATGAATTTGAATATGCGAAGTCATGCATGTGTCATATGCTTCTAATAATATGAGCTTGTTGTCCAACGCCCAGTGAAAATATTTGGCCGGAACAGTGGCGTGTATTACTTCGAATAGCTCGTCGCAGGGACAGGAATGGGACGGCGACAATGGATCAAGAGAAGGAAAAGGATGCATGTTTCCTTAACTTCTTCCATGCATCTGTTATCAGTAACATGATGGGAGTGATATCAGTTTTGATATTTCAAGACATTAGTTATCCGTCTGTTTATCCATTTGTGCGGCAAATATTTAACTCTGATGATGTCTTTTCTATTAAAGTCTAGGCGAAACCTTTCCTCTAACCTTATTCCAGCAGGTTTGTAAATTAACAAGACACAAGTAAATCTTATTATCAAACAAGCAAGCAAGCAAGCAAGCAAGCAAACAACCAACCAACCAACCAACCAACTAACTGGAAAGCCTGATTACTTTAGAGAAGATAATAGCAACCNTCCTCTTTCCCTCGCCTGTCTGGCGTCACTAATTCACCCTGAAACAACTGCCTACAAGCAAATCTCAGCACTAGAAATAATCATAAGTAGTAAGGAGACGGTGCCAATGAAAGAGTCAGCAAAGAGACTAAAGGGACAAAAAAACAAAAATTCGACCCTCAAAAAAGCAAAATCGATGATGTCTTGTATTGATCTGTCGCCGACCTTGGCCTTAATGGCACTCCAAGACAGCAATATATAGGGACATCCCTGCCGGGGCGTGAAGGGGGTGAAAGGAGAGGGGTTATTCAGTGCGTAGTGTCTATAATCCTCACAAGAGTCAAAATGACAGACAAATAGCGGGCAGTCAGGAACTCCAATTTCAAAGTACCGGGCTGAAATTTCGAGTCCGTGATTTTTTTATTATTTTTTTGTGTAAGGTGTTGGGAGTTCCTGAATAATATCTGATATAGAAAAACACGGCACAAGGACCAGAGCGTTACACCGAGCATGCAGTTTTTTTTGTAAAGTCGATTGAGGTTTGAGGTCTTGCAGGGCTTTCAATAGCATCGTTTTTCATGTATAGTATATTATTTTGATAAAAAGTGACCGTTCATAGTCGGTGAGAACGCCCATCTTGCTGATTGACCTATACGTTCATTCACTGAGTGAGTGAGTGAGTGAGTGAGTGAGTGTGTGAGTGAGTGAGTGAGTGAGTGAGTGTGTCAATGAGTGAGTGAGTGAGTGAGTGAGTCACTGAGTGAGTTAGTGACTGACTGACTGACTGACTGACTGACTCACTGACTCACTCACTCACTCACTCACTCACTCACTCACTCACTCACTCACTCGCTCACTCACACTTTGACGCGGGCAAACCTACTGATGATGAATTAATTTTGATAACCTTATCGATAATCCAACATGTAATTGACCCATCAAGGAGAAAAAAAGCGACAGACAGACAGACAGACAGACAGACAGACAGACAGACAGACAGACAGACAGACCAGACAGACAGACAGACAGACAGACAGACAGACAGACAGAGACAGACAGGCAGACAGACAGACAGACCTCACAAAGAGAGATAACCCCACAAACAAACAGACAAGAACAGAAGACAGCAGCTGCAACATTAACGCATCATCTTCAGTTAAACTATAACTACAGCCGCCAACGACATACACATCAAACCTGACCACACAAAAGTGCAGTCCCTACTCAATCTGTATCACAAACACGTAATAACATCGATCTTAAGTGTAATCTTACGCCTGTATTAGCGCACGTCGATCGAAGTCAAGGTACCAAAGTGCATTCGCCTATGTTAATGAAATCAGTCACACCCTCACAATGACCAAATTATCGACATACCTGTCGCTGAGAACAGTGTCATCTATAAAAGTCAGCCTTAAAGATTATACTGCACAGAGGGTGACAACATATTATAAATTCAGGATAATATATTGCAGAGGGTGACATCATGCCATAAATTCACAATCAAGCATTATGAGTAGGTCGAAATTAGATTTCTGTAATTCACTCATTTCAGTTGATACATTAATTACGTCGTTATTATTCCGTAATGAAAGTAAAGTTAAACTGATGATAACGCTCTTACATTCTTTCTCGCTATCACGCAACAACCACGACATGCTTTGATCAAAGGAAGCAGAGAAGAACACTGAGATGCTCTGCGCGAAAAAAAAAAAAAATAACACAATTCCTCGATCCAGAATTTTGATTTATCGTTACAAACATGAATATTCTCGGGAGATATTTCGATCGAGACTGACGAAATGGTGGCCTCATCACATGAAATGAGAGCTCCCTTTGTGACTTCTGGTCTTTCATGTCCATCGATTCCCCTATGTAAACCGAGCTTCAGAGTCCTAATAGTAAAAAAAACCTCTGTCTACCACCTGTCGTATTTAGCTACTTGTGATTACATAAATGGGCGTATCCCTTATAACGAATGAGTGGCTGTATGTATAATCATTACATCAGTTAACGCACTGCAGTGACCACGAGAAACTCTTACAAGAGTAGTGATCACTGTGGTTAACCGAATATGTTAATTAACGTATGTATTATGCATACGACCACAGGTGGATAGACAAGACGAAGATGGTGAGACAAGGAAGTAACTATGAAACCAATACTGCCCAAAAGAGACAGAAAAATGGATAACATCATCAGAACGTCGACTCAGCTCAGCTGTACCTCCTCAGACTCATGAACCAAAGGAGGAAGAAACCGACCGACCGACCGACCGACCGACCGACCGACCGACCGACAGACAGACAGACAGACAGACAGACAGACCGACAGACAGACAGACAGACAGACAGACAGACAGTGCATTATACTACTCTCTCTATTAAGGACTTTTCAGGTCTATTTGTCTGATTTTTTTGTAGCATGTGCAATTAGAGGGACAGCAATAAAGCGATGTGGACTATTAAATACGTGTCTGAATTATGACCTTATTACCCTACTTACATCCTCTCTCATGGTGTCTCGGTGACATTGACTTAAACCCGAACATGTCACAGGAGACATGTAGACAGGTCAAGATCTTGTTCCAACGTAAGATTATATCAACCTTAATCCTTGGAATCACTATGCCTCTATTCAGAAACCGCAAACGGTAGGCGTGAGGTAAGTAATCGAGCAATGCGACTGTACTCTTAAAGCCGTGCTATTCGATCGTCAATGTCTTGTTAATGTGCGCCCATTTGTAAGTGGGGCTTGCCTTCCGATGGTAACGCTGGAAAGTACATGTGGTGATTTGCAGCTCTGTAAGAAGTGAGGGGACCACTCGGAGTCTTATCCGCAGGCGTATCAATGTCACAAGGAGCAATAGCTCGTGGTATAAAAGCCACACGGGGCAATAGCTCGTGGTATAAAAGCCACAAGGAGCAATAGCTTGTGGTATAAAAGCCACAAGGTGCAATAGGTCGTGGTATAAAAGCCACAGTGAGCCGTAGCTCGTGGTATAAAAGCCACAAGGAGCAATAGCTCGTGGTATAAAAGTCACAAGGAGCAATAGCTCGTGGTATAAAAGCCACAAGGAGCAATAGCTCGTAGTATAAAAGCCATAAGGAGCAATACCTCGTGGTATAAAAGTCACATGGAGCAATAGCTCGTGGTATAAAAGGCACTGAGACCCGGTGACATGCAGTGATGAATTCGCTAGTACAACCTTCCATCTCTATACCTAGACCGAGATGACCCATATAGTAAAATGGCTGTCTCCATACACTGCTGATAGACATAACTGGATTAGAGTAGGGCGAACCGCAGACTTCGATCTGGACGTGATAATGTTGATGGACGAACAGAGAGAGAAGGAAGACAGCGTCAAGAGGAAGGTAGAAAAGACGGAGAGAAAAAGAGAGAATGACTTTGAGAAGTTAACTTTCTGTCAGCACTATTCACATAAGCAGTTCACAACATGATGTTCGGTGAATGCAGACATATTAATGCTTTATTACCACTGGCTTTCTTTCAGCAGTATAGATAAGATTTGCCCACTTAATGTCGAGCCTAATTCCACGAAAGATCGATGAATGTCAACGAGCGAACCATTTTGATATTGGCTTTCTGTCAGCAGAATGTAAAAAACACCCAGTTTAAAAGCAGTATTGGTCCATTACCACTAACTTTCTGTCAGCAGTATAGAAAGGAATTTACCAGCTAATATCAAGCCCAAATCCATGAAAGATCAGCGAATGTCAAAGAGCGAACTGTTTGTTATTGACTTTCTGTCAGCAGGATACAAGAAATATGCCAAGTCCAAAAATATTAATGCTTCACTACCACTGGCTTTCTGTCAGCAGTATAGATAGGAATTTACCCAGTTAATGTTGAGCCCAAATCCACAAAGATCAGCGAATGTCAATGAGCGAATCGGTTGATATTGGCTTTCTGTCAGCAATATACAAGAACTTAAATCCAAAAGCATTAATGTTCCATTACCATTGGCTTTCTGTCAGCAGTATAGTCAGGAATTTGGACAGTCATTGTCGAGTTTATTTCTCAAGACAGGTTGCTAGTTATCAGCTCTCGACGTGGTCCTCGGGAGATAAGTAAAATAAAGAAGGGAATCAAGTGGGTAGATATGTAGAGAGATTGCGTCCTTGTGTTATGTTTACGGTCTCCGATATCTCAAGGGAAGTGTTGAGGGAAGTGGTTACCTCCGCTGTGCTTTGATAGTATTTTTACTTATAGTCCGTAAACTTTGCTTTGTGCAAGCTATTCATCGAATTACTCAAGAACCCGCTGTTAGATTTCTCTGAATATTTGCATCAACTTATACTTTCTTATGGACGTTACAGATATTATTTTTTGTCAACAGAATAATAACGGGTATCTAAATTCCCTTCTTTAATCTATATAAATTGGATCATTCTGGGTTATTTTTATGAATAAGGAGGTTTACAGTACAAAAATTAGACTTTAGAGGTTGAAAAATCGACCAGGGGCGTATCTGTAATCTACTAAAATGGAGATATCAAAATGATCAAATTTAACGTGACAAGGCTAACATACACACAAACAAAAAGGTGAAAATAATGCAATTATGTATTAGTACCCTCACTTTTAGGTGAAGTGGTGACTCACAGTGTCTTGTTAACTTTCCTCTTCCGAATCACTCGTAAACGATATCATATCATATCCCAGCGCATGTTGGACTCGCAGTGCGGGGTTCGAAATCTTGTGATACAGGTGACCACGCCTAGCCTCTTTACAAAAGTAGTTGTACAAATGTAGGGTGATCCGTTGCAATGTTAAAAATTTTACCTTCAAAGACATATTTATTTAGATCTACCTATGTGCAGACAAAACAGCAGAGCCGCCGATAACTAATGTACGCCTAAATGAGAAACAGTATGAGCATCACACATTAACGCGTTCAATAAAGGTGCTCCCTCGTGCATACGAAGGTTTTTACATGCACATGCCATTGTAATGATTTTTAAAAATATATAAAGGGAAAAAGTGTACACGAAGTTTTGAACGGAACATGGAAATGACGTGTTCTATTACGGTAAACATATGATACTTTGTAATGTACGACGTGATAGATTATCAAGAATATTTTACTAATAAATGATAAGGAAATTTCTAAATTACCAAATGCTGATCACTGAAATCAGTATTTTCATAACGTCCAGACCCATACAGGGGCTGATGCAAAATTTTAGAAATATCTGATGGCAGGTTTTTGAGTAATTCGGTAAAAGGTGTGCACAAACCAAAGTTTACGCACTATAGTACATATACGTAAGAGAGGGTGTGTGTGTTGAGAGAGAGAGAGAGAGAGAGAGAGAGAGAGAGAGAGAGAGAGAGAGAGAGAGAGANAGAGAGAGAGAGAGAGAGAGAGAGAGAGTAATAGTATAAGTCGCGGGAGTGAACTTAAGCCTGGAAACGACACTTATCAGCTGCATCATTATTATTATTATCACTGTCATTACTATTATTATAAATTACCTATCTAGTGTTTCCTACCTTATAGGTTATTATTATGTTCAACATTTTCAAACCAGAAGGCAAGGTCCAGTGGCCGAATACATAATCCATAATATGTTAGTTAACTTACTGTGTAAACCACAGTAAACATTACTGTTTTAGAAGTTTCCCATGTTGTTACCGCAATGCCTTAACTAACGTCAGGATTATGCATACGGCCTCTGGTCACAAATCTTGCCCAAAACAACAGCAGCATTCTGTGTTTCGTCCTCCCTTGTTTTATTCAACAGCTATCGTCGCGTTTACTCGCTAATGCAGGTACAAACGTGCGGAGCCTACAGCTCTGTCACGTCCTAACCCAGAGCTCGTCTATAAAAAGATGAGATTTCTCATGAATAAAACATCAGGCTTGTCCATTTTCCTTCGTTGAAATACACGTAGTTTTCTAAAACTCCAGACACCCCCTGAGACGTAATGCAGATCTATAATCCCTGGCCTCTCAAAAACATGTGTCTGTCCGCTTGGGGGTTTTTGTAGTTCGTTCATTCCGAAAAAAAAAAAATTGCGCTGTATTTTTCAGAAGTCCCACAGAATTTAAGAGAAAAAAAAATAGAGAGAGACACTGGTCCCTATAAGTGATGTTACTGACAGAACTCTCCTATGTCTTCATGTGAACCACACTGGTTTTCTCCGACGTGTCTATGGTGACAGTGCTTGTTGAATGATTGTTGCTAATCGCTGCATTGCGAGAGTGTAAGGCTCTTGCCGGTGATGGCGTTTCTTTACATCCGGGAAGTAGTTACTAGTGGTTCTATGGATTTTTTTTTTCTGTAGGATGCCGCCCCCCCCCCCCCNTTTTTTTCCTTCCCCACACGTCACAGTCTTCCCTCTCTCTCCTGAAAGAAGCCTGCATATCATATAGCTAGAAACTTGCGCATTAACGATGGGATCTCTTACCATCGTAAGTCTGCATTAGCTCTGCAAGTTGAGCGCCACTAAGGGTGCATCCAGCACCGATGCATTGTTGTACTTCTTACGGTGCTAAGAGACGCCACCGTTAATGCGGAAGTTCTCAAATTACAAACTACAGGTCATCAGTCTACATATTCTCCGTTCGTTGGTCCAGTTGTAAGCATGTCCGCCGATCTGTCTATCCATAAGTTTCCATGCCCACCCTGTGTTGTCTGTATATGCATGTTCCCTGCCATGTCCTCCTATTCGTCTACAGATCTGTGTGCCTATCCCTTTCTTTGTTTGTTTGTTTGTTTGTTTGTTGTTTGTTTGTTTGTCTGTATGTTTGCATGTCCGCCGGGTTCTTCGTTCATCAGTGTGCCTGTGCTCTTGTCTGTGCACCCATCAGAATGTTCGCAAGTTGGTCCGTCCATCCGTTTGCCCGTTCACCGGTCTCTTCGTCAATTATGTGTTTATTGCATTTGTCTGCCTATATGTCTGCATGTCTGCTAATCTGTCTATCCCTCCGTTTGCAACATATGTCCTAATGTCAGTAAGGACGAGAGAATTTGCGCAATAACAGTGGGATCTCTTACCTTCATAACAATTATATTAAGTCTGTATACTGAACGTTATTGTAGTTGCATTCGGCACCAATGCACTCACGTAATTCTTACGATGGTAAGAGAACCCATTGAAAAAAAAAAAAAAGTTAATACGCAATCTCTTATATGTCAATCTATATGTACGTCTGCTTGTTTGAGCGTCCATCCTCTGTCTTCCTCTCTGCCTCTCCATCCCTATTCAGTCTGTCTGTCTGTCTATCTGTCCATCCGCCTGCATGTCTAGCATTTCTTCCACTCACTTCCTACCATCCATCACTGTCCACATTCGCGTGACGTATCGAGATAATTTTACGCGATCCACGCGACAAGGGAGACTAACGATTACGTCCCAGTAGTCTCCCCTGTCTGGTCGGATTGACCACATCTTCTTATAATGATACGTGCCCTCCTTAATTGAGAACTTGCGTATTAACGATGGGATCTTTTACCATAATAAGAATTGCACTGGTGCACTGGCGCTGAATGCATTCTCAATGGCTTCCATCGTATATGCACAAGATCTTAAATGATGGATAAGGTCGTATTCCAAATAAGATAAAAAGATAAAAGTATAAAAGATAAGTATACGACGTTATGCTGTCCTTTTTTAACGAACTGAGTCGTATTCAAAAATTAGGTCATGATTTTTCATTGTGATATCACTTTGTTTAGGCAAGTCCTGATGGTGGTATCCGAAGTCATGTACATGCTCTAAATCTTATGAGTGTAATTATCTGTTGTTTTTGGTTTTTTTTTCTTTTCCTCAATATCGTTATGCACAATTCTGCATTTCTCCCAACTTCATATACGTGGATTATGACTTTATATTCCAACACGGCTGACATGTTAACACTGTCGATACGTCAATATGGTCAATACGTCAAACGGACCATACGTTAGCACTGTCGATACACCAGGTTTAACAAGGTTTATTGAGAAAAAAAAACCCAAATCACAAAGTGGTATATGGGCATCTACATGGTCAATATATCAATAAGGTCGATACGTCAACACGGACGATACATCAAAACAGACGATAAGTCAACATGGTCGATATGTCAAAATCGACGATACGTAAACTCTTCTGATAATCAATACGGTCGATAGGTCATCGAGGTCGAAACCTCAACACAAAAGATGCTTCATCAAGGTCGATACGTCAACACGGAAGACACGTCAATATGGATAATCAACCCACGGATTCGTCAACACAGACGGTGGACATTTGCTTGGTGACAAAATTAATTTGTTACAGGATGACAGATGTAAGTTAATCAAGACATAAGCGCAAACTTGCTTACCAAAAAACACAAAAAATATACCATCTCTGTAACAATGATTATTTTTTTAAAACAGCAACTAAGGCTACATTACGTGGCGATTGACAACAAGTAATTACATAACCTTAACCCAAAATACCACTCTTGACCCCACTCTTGAAACCACATTCCACTGACAATGGAAAAGTAGCGAACGGAAGTAATGATTGCTCAAGTTTGTAGCATATGATGCCCGGATGATCTTGCATGCATTATAGTGGTCTAGTAACCCTAGGCCCCACTGCTCACAGAGGACTTACGGGGCCTCGCACATTTCAAGGATCTGTGGTCCCCAGTCCTTTTTTCGTCACTGAAGGATACCAAAGCAAGGAATTAAGAAACTGGAGGTTGCGGATTCAAATCCCTCCCGAGGCGGAGAAAAAAACATCAACAGCACACTTAGGAATCATGATCCAAATGTGGCCCTGCACCTTAAGAGTGTCAGAAAGTCAAAGGGCCATTTGAAACACTTGTTAAACCGGGAGCACCTTCCTTTGAAGATCTTCTTTTGCCTCTCTCTGCGAGTAAGAGTGTTTCATATTTATTTAGCCTAACGTCATATTCATGACTCCGTCCTTCATGGGTGAGAGGAAATGTAAGATCAAAGAGAAAGACTAGGTGGTCTGCTGCTACTATGGTGATATTTATCGTGCTCTAGGAACGCAATATCAATGCGGAGACTACTGGGAGGTCTAGTGGTCTAACACTGTAAATCGATTTTAAACTAATTAATGATGGACATGATAATGTTAAATCGATAATTCTGCTGATATGAGTGCGGATGTAATGTAAAGTTATCAGATTATGATTATCACGAAAACAAAGACTCCGTCGGTGATTTTTTTTTTCCTTTTGTTTTGCCTTGTTTGCTTGTTTGCCTTCGATATTGTATTTTATGTGACTCAAAATGTCTGACTAAATCTAAAATAACTAAGAAACTAAACAAAGACCTAAGGGCGATAAGGGAAAGAAAACAGTGACGATAGCTCACTTGAATGGTAATAGTGATGGTGATGATGATGATGAAGGCTTTTGCCGAAACGCTTACACTGTTTTACATTTATGTCCTTATAAATATTTCATTAAAGTTGATCGGACTGAAGTAGAATTTTAAAATTGTCGCTTATTTTACAGCGGTATTAATAATGATGATGATGATGGTGATATTGCTGCTGATGATGATGCCGTAATGTGTGTTTGTGTGATCTTTCTTTACTCGTTTTTTTAATGTTCCCTGAAAAAGGACACAGGTTCGAAAATTTGAAACGTTTATTGGATTTTTCATGCCATAGTTTGGAGAGTTTTTAATATTTTTGAAAATGATGATGATGCTGATGATAATGATGACAAAAATTGTGACACAGATGATTATGATGATGACGATAACAACAACAATGATGATAATGATAACGATGACGACAAGCATACCTGCCTGCAAATGTTGGAAAAACGCTCAACTATCCTATTACAACATCTGCTCTGTATTACCACATATACGTCACGTAGGTCTATAGTGGTCTCACCTTATCAATGTTACAAGACCACACTAAAGTACACACACATCACTGCACAGAAATAGACCCGTTAACGGCTTGTCAGACAACCTGTATCATCACTAACTTCTTATTCTACTAGCCTATAAGCATCTATGTGAGTTCCTCAGCCTACTGTCAGAACCTATAAGAACTCTTTGATCTACTATAAGAACCAACCGTAACTCAGTAGCTTCCTACAAGAATAGGCTTGCTGTTTTTGTTTTTTTTTTAACAAAATCTGTGTGAATCTGATTGTTAGTTCCGTATTATACATTCAGAATTTATAAGATTCCTCTGGTCTCCCAGTGGAATCTACATGAACTTCTTGGACTACCACTGGCACCTACATTATGAACTCTCTATGACCTACTGTATACTGGAATCTATATGTACTTCTTGGTCTACCACAGGAACCTATATGTACTCCTTGGTCTACCACTGGAACCTATATGTACTCCTTGGTCTACCACGTCTACCACTGGAACCTATATGTACTCCTTGGTCTACCACTGGAATCAAAATGTACTCCATAGTCGACCAATGGAACCTATATGTACTCCTTGGACTACCACTGGCACTTATATATGAACTCCCTATGGTCGACTATTGCAACCCATATGATATCCATGCTTTACCGCTGGAACCTATATAACTCCCTGGAATATTATTGGAACCTATCTAATATGAACTTTCTATAGTCTGCTATTGCAACCCATATGAACTCCCGCTGTCTACCGCTGGAACTCGTAGGTCTGTTACTGGAACCTATGTAACTCCTCGGTCTAATACTGGTTTCCATTCTGAAAGCTTTGATCTACTGTTGGAACCTACTTGATCTCCTAAATTACCATCAGAGTTGTATACATTTACCGGTCTATCAGAACCTATAAAATTATTGTTACTCTCCTATATTTTGTACCGCTGACCCATGTCTGAATCTTTGGTGAAGGCAAATGCGATGCAAAGGAGATAATGAAATTTCTATACTGTCAGTGGGAAATGTAAATGAAATGGAATCACTTGAGTTTCAGTTAAATGACACGAAAAAATAAACCAATGCCTAACTCCTCAAAAATCCGGATTAAGGTTCTCTAGTTTTCTCCTGAGTGATGCGAACAGCTCCCAATTAACAACATCACACTGTAGATCTACGTATAAATATATCTAGAGGAACGGTTTTGTTGCTGAACTCAGATAAATTATATTTGCTCACTGAAATAGTTTAGACTTAGTAACCACATCCTCCACACGCACAATGATCTGGTATTGACTTTCCACAGCTGCACACGTGTACCTCTAAAGATCGATTTACTTATCTACACCTTAACTTACATAATATCGACATATCGCAGAGAAATGGCCTTCCAATTGAACGAATGATTCGATTCGCGTGCTGAAATATTTAACATCGCCCACGACTATACACACAGTGCTGCATGGTAAGAACACATAGTCTCAGTGTGTCGGCTCGTGGCCTATGGAAATCCAATAAGCTGTTTCCAATCTCTCACAATTAGCCCTTTTAGTTTACACATCACACGTGACTCTGGAAAGCTATAACGGGCACATGTACCTATCTATGCTAGACATTAAAGGAGTTGTAATAATATAATAGAAATGTATTTTTCTACTGGACATTCCAAGAGTTGCGTTATAACGGACGAGTATATAAATACATATACGTGAACGGAGACAACGCTCTAGAAGTTAGATACATGAACTGGTTATCTAGAACTCGAAGTTTTCAAGTTTCTATGCATTAAACCTATCTTTAAAAAACACTGTTTCTACTATCCTTTTCAGGTTGTCTAAAGCTTTTTTTTGAAATTATGGTAACCAGCATATCAGTCGGTAGGTCTGCCTCAAAGGGCGACAATATTACATGTCCTTACACGTGAACAGTTATAACCCCACATAATAATATGTTCGATACATCTGTTATGGATTGGTCCTCTAGAATTCCTTAAGTTTCCCTGCATTCAACCTATCTAAAACACGCCGATTCTACTATCCTCTTAAAGCTGTCTAATGCTGTTTTTGATGTTATCACAGCCTCGCACTATGGTAATCAAAATTACGGTCGATAGGTCTACCTCAAAGAGCGCCAATACTCCATGTCCTTATATTATAACCCTTTATATGTTCGATACATGTGTTATGGACTGATTCTCTAGAACTCTAATTCTTTAAGTTTCCTTGCATTAAACATATCTAAAACACAACGTTTCTACTAGATGCTCCTCAGCTAATCTAATGCTATGTTTGATCTTATTACAGCCTTGCACTATTGTAACCAAAATATCAGTCGCTCTACCTCAAAGAGCGACAATATTACATGTCCTTATACGTAAATAGTTATAATTTTATATAATATGTTCAATACATGTGTTATGGACTGGTTCTCTAGAACTCTAATTCTATAAGTTTCCCTGCATTAAACCTGTCTAAAACACGTTTCTGCTATCCTCCTCAGATTGTCTAATGCTATTTGCGATGTTATTACAGCCTGGCACTACGGAAACCAGAATATAGAATATCACTTGGTAAGTCTAATCCTAACAGCGATAATATTACATGTCCCTATAACTGCACTGCATAATCTTGCCTAACACGCATCCACTTGCGCTAAATATAATATACATGTCTGTATATCCAAGCCTATGCTCCGCACTAGATTGCTGATAATTTTTACCTTAAGACAGGTTTAACACATCACTCAAAACATACTATACACAAAGAAATCCTCCTTCTACTTGCATTTTTTTCTGTCGTTACACTTGTTTACAACACATCAAACACATAGCTGGTCTCTCTGTTACCTCTGATTCCTTTAGCTGATAACGCTATCCTTTCTTCTGATACTGTTTACTTAACACAAAACTTCATACCGAGACACGTCACCTGTGTGTCTTTAGAGAGGAGAATGACACCGGGAACTTAAGCAGAGCGAACACAGAAGAAGTAACCCTCCCTACAAAAATCCATAATCGCCACTTGTTTCCGAGGTCTTCCAGGCCTGTCGCGACAGAAAAGTAGCCTGGTTGAACTCTAGCCTCATCGACGATAGAATTCAGTAACTGGCTGGTGTCTTTCACGCCCCCTTGGACATCAAAGCCGAGCAAGACGGGGGGAGAATAGGGGTTCCCCCTTTAGCCGGCGCGGCTAAAAATAGATTGTGTCAATCATAGCCTCGAAGTCGAACCGATTTCCGTGGTCTCCCGACGCTCTTTTCATTGATTCCCCTTGAGGAAACATCCAACAGGCAGCCAGAGGTCGAACCGTCTTTTTGCCCAGCAAATGCAATGTTTTTCTAACGTTCGCCCCAGCCATTTCTCCTTCAGTTCCTTTCGTTTTCACCCCTCTAACCCTCCATATACAGCAGCAACGTAGCAGTTGACACACTCCAACAAAGCAATCATGGCCCAACCTTGGAAAGAGTTTCAGATGGGAAACTATGGAGGGAGATGCGTCTATATGTAATCAAATAACAACTTAATACAATCTGAAATGTTCAAAATAAAGAGCACTGCCTTCGTAATAGGATACAAAGGTCACCAATGAACCACAGTATTTTCTTCATTGTCTGGGATCGGACCTTTCTTCACTTCGCCCCAATTCCATAACTTGGTATCCCTTATAATGAAAATAATTTTATGATTAAGAGGCTTAGAAAAGAACCTGTACACTTCAGTAGCACAGCATGGAGTGACAACAAGTTTAAGAAGTTTAACAAGCGACCTTCTCAGAGAAAGCGAAGATTCCACTGGGGGGTGAAAGGGCACTGCATAATCAGACTTTAATTTTGATCAGAAGGTATGTAGGCTTTACAGTATATAATCTGATAATTCACTGCGCCGAACAAAAATATTAGTAAAACTGGCCATTACATATTCTAAGGTGGATTCTGGGGTCCAATTCTGTAAGATATAATAATATGCTGTCCTAAGCCTAAGTGACTAATCTCAAAACACGACGCACCAAAAATGACAAGAACATACACGAACTGAAATCTAGCATCCGGAGGAGGATATTATTTTGTGTGATTTTGCCATATTTGCTATTTACGGCCAAACATGGTTAGTCCTTCTATTTTCTTTCAAAGTAAAATTAGTCTCCTTAATATCCACTACGTTCTTTGTCTCCGTGAGATTTTTTTTAAAAAGACAGTTTTATCAAAAAATCCTGTTTTTGTCCTTAGAAACCACAGGATATCGTGAGAACTACAACATGTTGCATACTCCTCTAGCAGATTGCATTAATACTCTTTACTGGATAGTAATCATCGGAATCGTTAGTTCTTCAGCTCCCACCCACTCCACCCC